>MCFG01000418.1:0-27500 GCA_002104895.1 Anaeromyces robustus | reverse complement strand
TATACAAACTAAGGAGAATGGTATTGGGGATTGTATTGTCATTCATAGTACAAATTCAAGTGGAAAAAAAATTTATGGGATGATTGATACTGGTAAAAATGCAGATCATTCTTATTTAATAGTTGAAGAATATTTAAAAAAGAATAATATAACTAAATTAGAATGGATTCTTATATCTCATTTTCATGGTGATCATTATGGTGGTTTAGAAAGATTAATGAATAATTCTGATCTTACAATTAAAAGTATTTATATGAAAGAATATCATGCCGCTGACACTTATAATAAAAATCAACGTATAACCATTGATGAATACAGAAAAATTAATTTAGATGGATGGCATAAAACTATTAATAGTATAAATGATCATAATATTCCAATTAAATATATTTCTAATCGAGTTAATCAACTTTCATTAGGTAATTATCAATTTAAACTTTTAAATGTTAATGATGAATTAGAAAAGTATAGAGATGCATGTAAAGACATTAAAGGTTGTAATGAAAATGCCAATAGTATTATTGCTGTTGGAAAGAATAATAATAGATATTATTATTTAAATGGTGATATTGATACTTATCCATCAACTTTCAAGAATTCTTCTAATTCAACTTTAGTAAATGCTTATAATCAAAATAGAGTTGATAAATGGGTTAAAAAGGGTTTAAAGTTATATAATATCGATCATTTTGATGTTTATAAAGTTAGTCATCATGGAACATCTTATAATAATATTCAAGAATCATTTGTTGCTGCTAAGCCAGATATTTGTATTACATGTGGTAAAGCTGATTATATAGGTAATAAAGCTAGTACTTTAATAAACCGTATTAAGAAAGGAAATAAAAATGCTAAAATTTATTTTAGTGGTGATGGTACAATTACTGTTAATCAAGATCAAAATGGAAATCTTAATATAGTTCAAGGTCCTGATGAACATGTTGTTTATGAAGAAGTTACTGAAGAACAATGGGTTTATAATGTTGCAACAAATAAATGTTTATACTGTCCAGAATCTTTTACTTATAGACCATTACTTAAAACATGTGATGATTCTGATGACTCAAAATGGATAATTAAAACTTCTCGTGCAGGTTATCAATTCCGTTCTAAAGTTCATCCAGATTGGTGTTTACATGTTAAAGATATTAATAAAGGAACTATTATTATGGGAGATTGTGATGATCAATCTTATATTCAATTTGGTGATGCAGAAATTCATACAACCAATACAATAAAATCTTCTGATAAATGTCTTGACATTTATAACTCAAAAGAAATTAATAAAGAATCATTTAGATTACAATTAAATAATTGTAATAATAGTAGTAACTTACAAAATAAATGGTCTTTATGGAATGAAAATCCATCTGGTGTTAAAACTGTTTGGATTCAAAATAAGAATTCTAAAAAATGTTTATATGCTCCAAATGGTTTTGACTATAGACCAATAGTTAGTAATTGTGATAGTACTGATAAGTCCAAATGGTTAATTTCATCATCTTCTAAAGGTTATATTCGTTCTTTAGCTTATCCTGAATGGTGTATCAATCTTAAAGATGCTAATAATGGTACTATTACCGTTCTTAAATGTGATACAAATAAAACTACATTTAAATATCCAACAAAATCTCAAGATACTTTAATGTCCTCATCACTTAGTGATAGATGTCTTGGTTTACTTGAAGGAGATACTAAAAATAGAAAATTAAATTTAAATAAATGTGATAAATCTAATGATCAACATTGGGAAATTAAAGTAAAAAGTTCATAAAAAAAAAAACTATAGACGTTACGTTATTAGTTGAAAAATAATTTTCAATAAAATTATTTAAAATCATTTAAAATAATAATAATAATAATAATAATAATAATAATAATAATAATAATAATAATAATTAAATTAATAAAATATGTAAAAATTATTATAGAAGTTGAAAGAAAAAATAGATGTAAGTAAAAAAAAAAAAAAAAAAATAGAAATTATATATTTGATTATAAAAAAATTTAATAGATTAGAAAATTAAATATCTTATAATTTATTAATTAAATATCTAATAATTTAATAATTAAAAATTGAATTATGGTAAAACAATATTTTACTATAAATTTATAAATAAATTATATATATATATATGTATATGTATAAAGTTACATATTTTAACAAATTAAAATATAAAAAAAAAAAAAAAAAAAAAAGAAATTAAAACTAATAAATAAATTTAATAAAAATTACCAAAAAAAAAAAAAAAAAAAATTGTATAAAAAAATTAAAGTAAAAAAATAAAAAATAATTAAAAAATAAAAAAAAAAAATTGTATTAAATAAATAATTTTCAAAATTTAATTTTAAATTTTCTTTATATTTTATTTATTAAGATGAAATATAAATGATGTGACGTGACTAGTTCTAATAATTGTGAAAATAAGTAAATATGTATGGTTTCATATTTTATTATAACTCATTATTAGTTTAATTTATATAATTTAATATTATTATTAAATAAAATTTAATATTAAATAAAAAAAATTTTTTTTCGTGTAACAAGGATTTTGAAAAAAATTTAATTAACGATTATTCTTTTTTTCTTTTTTTATCTCTTGGTAAAAAATAATATATTCAATATTTTCATTTTTAATTTTTTATATGTAATTCTCTATTCTTCTATAATTAAAAAATTTCATTATGATAATAATATAATAAATAATAATAAATCATAAATCATAAATCATAAATTATAAATCATAAATAACATAAATAATAAATAATAAATAATAAATAATAAATAATAAATAATAAATAATAAACAATAAACAATAAATAATAAAATAATAAATAATAAATAAATAGAACAAAAAATAAGTAATTATAAACTTACTATTTAAAATACAATAAAATGAAATATTATATATATTTCTTTATTATTATTTTTATTAATATATTTTATTAGTAAATCTTATGAAGGTAGTACTGATAAAATCGCTTTCTTAGATATCCATAACAAGAAAAATGCTATTGGTGATTGTATTATTATTCATAGTACAAATTTAGATGGAAAAAAAGTTTATGGTATGATATTACAATTAAAAGTATTTATATGAAAGAGTATCGTGGAGCTGACAGTAATAATAAGAGAAATGATATAACTATTGATGAATTCAGAAACATAAATTTAGAGGAATGATATAAAATTATTAATAGTATAAATGATCATGATATTCCTATCAATTATGCTTCTGATCAAAATTTTCATTAGGTAATTATCAATTTAAACTTTTAAATGTTAATGAAGTATTAGAACCATATAAGGATGAATGCAAAGAATGGACAGGTTGTAATGAAAATTCCAATAGTATTATTGCTGTTGGAAAAAATAATAATAATTATTATTATTTAAATGGTGATATTGATACTTATCCATCAACTAAACTTTAATAGATGGTTATAATCAAAATAGAGTTGATCAATGGGTTAAGAAGGGTTTAAAGGTATATAATATCGATAATTTTGATGTTTATAAAATTAGTCATCATGGAATACTTTATAATAATATTCAAGAATCATTTATTGCTGCTAAACCAGATATTTTGTATTTCATGTGGTAGAAATGATAAAGTCACAAGTTTAACAAATCTAATGAGAAAAGGAAATAAAAATGCTAAAAATTTTTTTCACTAGTGAAGGTATAGTTATTGTTAATCAAGATCAAGATTAGTGTAGTTCAAGGACCTGATGAACATAATGAAGATATTATAGAACAATGGGTTTATAATGTTACAACAAATAAATGTTAATATTATCCAGACTCTTTTTCTTATAGACCATTACTTAAAATATGTGATGATTCTGATGATTCAAAATGGTTAATTAAATCTTCTAGTACCGGTTATCAATTCCGTTCTAAAGTTAATCCAGATTGATGTTTACATGTTAAGGATATTAATAAAGTAAGTATTGTTATGGGAGATTGTGATGATCAATCTTATATTCAATTTGGTGATGAAGAAACTCATATGATCAATACAATATAATCCTAAATTAAAATTAAATAATTGTAATAACAGTAGTAACTTACAAAATAAATGGTCTTTATGGAATGAAAATCCATATGGTGTAAAAACTGTCATAATTAAAATAAGAATTCTAAAAAATACTTATATGCTCCAAATGGTTTTGATTATAGACCAATAGTTAGTAATTGTGATAATACCGATAAGTTTAAATGGTTAATTTCATCATCTTCTCAAGGTTATATTCGTTTTGTAGCATATCCTAAATGGTGTTATTAATCTAAAAAATGCTAATGGTGGCACTATTACTGTCCTTAAATGTGATACAAATAATACTAGATTTAAGTATCCAACAAAATCTCAAGATACTTTAATGTCCTCATCACTTAGTGATAAATGTCTTGATTTATTTGAAGGAGATACTAAAAAGAGAAAATTAAATTTAAATAAATGTAATAAATCTAATGATCAACATTGGGAAATTAAAGTAGATAGTTCAAATGGAAAAGATTATAAAATTTATTAGTTGAAAAATAATTTTCAATTAATTAATTTAAAGTAGTATTAATAATAATAATAATAATAATAATAATAATAATAATAATAATAATAATAATAATAATAATAATAATAATAATAATAATAATAATAATAATAATAATAATAATAATAATAAAATATAAACAAATAAATAAAATAATAATAAAAAAAAACATTAAATAATATAAAATTACATATATTAGAAATTAAATATATTTAGTATTGTTAATCAATTAAAAGAATAATTATTTGGAAAAACAAATCTATTATAGTTTATGTATATTATGTATATATAAATATATATAATTATATATTTTAGTTAACTAAAATAAAAAAGCAAATTAACAAAAAATTATATAAAAAAATAATTAGAATTAAAAACCTATAATTTAATAATTAATTGTAAAATATAATAGAATTTCACTTTTTTACTTTTTTTTTTTTTTTTTTTTTTTTTTTTTTTTTTTTTTTTTTTCAAATAAAAGTCTAATAATGTATTATAAATCAAATATTTAACATTTTCATTTTTATATTAAAATTTATAAATATACTATTGATTTTATGTATAGCATGTGAAATACACATGATTACATAAATTTTAAAATATATCTCTTTCGATTTATAATATTATTTACAAAATATATTTATAAATAATAATACTTAACTTTTTTTTTTTTTTTCATCAATTTCTTTTATTAATATCAATTATTTTAAGAATTATTTCATGTATTTCATTTTATTAATATTTTTTAATACTATATAGAAAATTTATTAATGATATTTATTATATATATTTTTAATACTATCTATTAAAAATAGTATTTTAAAAGATTATATTATAAGAAAAATATTTCTGATATGAAACTTAAAGAAGAACAATTTTTTGTTAGAAATTTATTTAAATATTATTATTATTATTATTTTTTCAATATTATATATAAAGTATATTTGAAATTACATTGAAATATTTTTTTTTTTATTTATTAATAACATTTAATGAAATTAAAAAAAAAAAAAAAAGAAAATAAAATAAACAATTAAAGTATTTATTGATTGATTTATTGATTTATATAAATTTATGTGTCTATATACATTGTATTTTTATTAATAATTAAAATTTATATTAAATAATATTATTTAAATATATTCATTTTTTATTTTTTTTAAACTTTTTTTTTTTAATTTTTTAAAAAAAAGGATTTATGATTTTAAACATTTTTAAATCATGCTTTATAATATATGAATATATATATTAAAATAAAATACTGGTATTATTTTATATATATTTGTAGTAAAACCTTGTTTTTTTAATGATATATAAACCAATATATTATTAATGCATTTTAATATTAATACTAATAAAATTTTTTTTTTAAAAAGTTAAGTTTTATACTATTTTATTTCAATATCATACACATATACATACATAAATGATAATATATTGATACCTATATATTATTATCATTTATAGAAATCTTAATACACATATTAATAATATATAACATTTATTAACAATAATATTGTTATTATAAAAAAGCCATTTAATAAAAATTTTGTTGAATATATTCATGAAGTTTAAATATAAAATTAGAAAATAAAATATATATAATAATAAATAGGTGTATATGATAAAATGAAATTAATATATTCAAAATATATTATAATAACTAAACAAAAATACATAAATAAAATAAACAAAAAATAACAAATGACTGAAATATATTTAATATGGAAATTAAGAATATACACATATTTTATATTCATTATTTTTTCTTTTCAATTTTTTCTTTCCTTTTTTTTTTATTTTATAGATTCATAAAAAATGATATTCAAAAAATAAACTATATAATAAATATCTATTAATATTGAAAATTTTTTTTTTTTTTTGGTGAATAATATTATTGTAGAAAAATAAGATTTTTTTTTACACATTAAATAAAAATAGGTATATAAAATAATTATATATTATATATATTTTAATAAATATTACAATATATATTAATAAAAATTAACTATATAACAAAATATTAAAAATATATTATTATTTTTAAAAAAAAAATATATATATATTATGAAAAAATTTTTTTTTTTTTTTTTAAAAACAATAATAATACTAATAATAATATATAAATATAAATATTTTATATATTATATATAGTAAATTATAACAAGAAAAAGAAAATATCTTACTATCGAGATTAAACAATAATTAATACAAAGAGTTATATAAAATTATTTCTCCTTGAAACATCTTAATATTATTTGTAATAATAATAATAATTAATAATACTAAATAAAAAAAAAATAAAAAATGCAAATTCATACAGTTGAACAATTAGAAAATTTATCATTAAAAGAATTATACGAAAAACAAAAAGAAATTACTCAAAATGAAATTCAAGCTATTTGTGAAAAAGACCAAAGATTGGCTTCAAAAATCCATATTTCAGAACTTGTAGGTATGATGGTAAAAGTATTAGGTGATGAATCTCTTTTTAATGTATTAGATGATTCTGATTTTGAAAAAGTAACACTTAGTTATGTTGAAGATGCAAGAAATTTAGTTAATAAGTAAGTTCATTTGTTTGTTTACTCTTATAAAAAATAAAAAAAATAAAAATAATTATTAATTAATAATTAAAATCATAAATTAATTTCTTAACATTTTATTAATATAATTTATTATTAAATTCGAAACTTTTTTTTTTTTTATAATTATATATAATAATAAATCAATTTCTTAATATTATCATATTTGTTAATTAAAATAAAAACAATAATAGTGTACAAACTGAACCATCTATAGAAGCTTTATCAAAAGCATCATCATTATTATTCAAAGCTTTATGTAATAAATCATTTAATATAATTAATCATAATAAAAAATGAATGAATAAAAAAAAAAAATACAAAATTAATCTTTATCATATAAAATTCAAATTAAATAATATATTTAGATGTTTACCCAGATAATGTATCTGTTTATCATTTATTATCATTTATAAGTTTAATTATGAATCAATTTAACATAGGTATATATATTATATTTTTTTATCATAATTATTATCGTTTTACCTTTTTATTTTTTTATATTAATTAAATTTTATTTAATCTAAAATTTTAATTATGATAAAATATTGTAAATTTTAATTTATAATTATAATAATAATCATCATCAAAAATCTCATCAAATGTATTACAACACAAAAGCTTTAGAAATTGCTGAAATGGGTCAATGTATCGATGAATCTTATGAACCATTAAATGAACTTATTGAAGAAATTAATATGATTTTATCTCAATTAGAAGGAACTGAAGGTATAATAATAATAATAATAATAATAATAATAATAATAATAATAATAATAATAATAATAATAATAATAATAAATAATAATAATAAATAATAATAATAATATAGAATAATAATAATAAATAATAATTAATAATAATAATAATAATAATAATAATAATAATAATAATAATAATAATAATAATAATAATAATAATAATAATAATAATAACAGTATAGAATAATAATAATAATAATATAGAATAATAATAAAATAACATAAAATAAATAAATAAATAAATAGATAAAAATTTTGAATATACTTTATATAATATAATCCTTTACATATTTTAATTATTAATATTATTTATAATTAATAATTATAATTTATTATTATCAAAAAATTAATTATAAATATAGACCAAGAACCTTTAATCGAAGATAATGAATTATCAGAAGGATTACGTACAGCATTATGTAATATTTTTGATAAGTTTGATAAAGATGAAGATGGACTTTTGAATTTTGATGAAGTAGCTGAACTTATTAATGCTACAAATGGTCAATATCCAGATCGTTCATTTATTCAACAAATGATTGGTATGTTTAACAGTATGGTTGTAAATTCTATTAATGGTGCTGATGGTAATGGTGATGCAGATAAACTTACTCGTGAAGCATTCTTAGCTTTCTATCTTAAACAAACCTTAGAAGATCCATCTGAAACTCGTAGTGATTTAGAAAAATTTGGTTATGATTCAAAGCTTTTAATTCAACGTGATATTTCACCACCAGCTTAAATTATTTCACCAACAATAACAATTTAAATTTTCTTTCCTTATTTTATTTTTATTTTTTTTTTCCCTTTTTTTTTTTTTCTTCTTTTTTTTTAACAAAATTATATACAAAATATTTATAATAGTTTTTCATTTAGTTTTTGTTTTAATGATTATTTATGTTATATGTTTAATTTAATTATTAATTTTTATATATTTAAAATATAATTTTTATTTTTTTTTTCTAATATTTATATATATATACCTATATAAAACATAATTTATATTATTATATTATATTATTATATATTATTATATAAAAAAAATAATAAGATTTCTAACAAAAAGAAATTTTTTATCTTAATAAAAATTTAAAGTAATTGTATTTATTTATTACACATGAATAATATTAGGATTCAAAGAACAAAAAAAAAAAAAAAAAAAAAAAAAAAAAAGTTAAATAATAAAATTAAAATATAATATATAATATATATATTTATTCATAATCAAATAATAAATAATTGTGTTTGATATTAAAAAGCTAATATTATAAAGTAATAATAAATATATTTTATAACTAAAAATATTATAAAAGAAATTATTATTAATGAAATATAAAATATTAAAAAACATAATATAAACAATAATAAAATGTTTTATTATTTTATTTTTATATTTTTATTTGTTATTATTGTTTAAAAAAAAATTAATTTAAGATACTATAAAAAAAAAAAAAAAAAAAACAATTATTATTAGCTAAGTAAAAAATAAGGTTACACAAAATAAATATTGTAAATTTTTATATTTATTTATTTATTTATTTATTTATTTTTTTCTGTATAACTAATTAATATTAAATATTAAAAATTAAAGAATGAGTAATAATAATAACAATATATATAATATTCTCTATTTCTCTCTATATATAACAAATTATATATATATATATATATAGAATTATATACTTTTTTATTTCTTGTGATATTTTTCTAAATATTCAAGAAAATAATGTAGTTATTTAAATATATATATTATATATATATAATATAATAAGAATTCAAAAATCTTGTTTTAGTTCAGGGAATAATAATAATAAAAATATAAATATAAATATAATAATAATAATAACATGAAAAAAATATTATATTTAAATATTAACTAAAAATTAAGTTTTTTTATAAATTATAAATTTTTAAGTAATGATTATATATATATTTATTTATTTTATTAATAATTAAATATTTTTTGTTATTAATGATACAGCCAAGATTTACACTTTAGAATAATTAATAATTATATTATAATATAATAATATTCTTAAGTTTTATCCTTTATCTTCTGAATATTTAGTACTGTATATGAGTCATACATACAAAAGAGAATATCATATAGAATTTATAATTTATATTTATTTATGTTTATATTTTTTTTTTTTTCATGTTTATTATATATGTTAATTACAATTTTTCAATTTATATATTTTATTAATATTTTTATTTTATTTTATTTTCCTTATTTTTATTATTTAATTCTCCTCATTTTTACTATTTAATTCTCCTCATTTTTACTATTTAATTTTCCTCATTTTTATTATTTTATTTTTCTCATTTTTAATTAATTTGCCTCATTTCTTTTTTGTTATTTTTTTATTTTTTTTATTACAGATAAATATATATATATACATGATGTTATAATAATTTATTTAAATGAGAATTTGTTTTATTAAAGGTTTCCCATTTCATTCTTCATAATTATAATTTCTTTTTTCTTATTTTTATCTCTCTCTCTTTCCTTTTTTTTTAGAACTATGTTACTATATATCAAAAAATATTTTTTTTATTGATTATATCTCCTTAATTAATTATATATCAAAGTTTCAATGAATTAATAAAAATTCAATACTTTTAATAATTTTTGTTTATATATCATCGTTTTTCATTTTTTATATTCAATAAAACATATATAATTAGAGGAACTTTTTTTTTCCAATTTAACTTATTCATATCAATTATTTTATAAAAAAATATATAGCTTTTCCATCAATTTCTTTTTTTAATTATTACATGTATATATTACTAATAAACATGCAAAAAAAAAATAAAAAAAAAGTACAACAGTTGAACTATATATATATATATATATATATAAAACTTTTAAATTTCTTTTTTTCTCTTTTTCAATTCTTCAAAAAATACTGCAAAAAAAAAAAAAAAAAAACTTCTTCAGTTATTTTATATCTTTTCAAAAAAGATACAAAAATAATAATATTATCATTTTTTTATAAAGTCTAATATAATGTATTTAATAATTAATATTATTTTAATATTAATTATATGACACTTTAATCCCTTTGAAACACGTACTTCCTCCATATTGTATATTATCCTTATTCCTCCGACACTATAATTTCACATTATAGAAAATTGAACAATCAACAAAACAAGGATTAATACAAATAACAATATAATAATTTTTTCATAAAACTATGAAAAATTATTAATTATAATTATTATTATTTTTTCTTATTATTTCTTTTTTTTTTTTTTCTCTTTTTTTTTCTCTTTCTTTTCTTTTCTTTTTTTTTTTCTTCTTCTTCTAATTTTTCTTTTCCCTTTATCTTCTTGTTTTTTTTCTTTTATGAAAATTTTAATTTAAGTCTATAATATATTATATTTTGTTATAATATATAGTTAAAAATAATGCAATAATATTATTAGTAATAGATCAATATATTATAAAATATTTCATATATATATATATTAACAGATGTTTACCATATTAGTTAATTTATTTCCTTTCATTATTTTCAATATGTCATTTTCTTAAAGTATATATATTTTTTAATTTAAATAATTTCATAGTTTTTTTTAAAAGTCTTTTTTTTTTTTTTTTTTTTTTAATCTTTTTATTCTTTTTCTTTTATTGTTTTTTATACTGTTTTATTTTTTAAAAGAAAAAAAAATATTTATAAGAGGAAATTTTATTGTTTATAAACATAATTTAAAACATATATATATATAGTTTATAAAAAAATTTTTTTCAAAAAATAAGCTTAAAAATTAAAATCTCATAGTTAATAATAATAAATATAAAAAAAAAATTTATAGAATATAAAAAATAATACCAATAAAATTAAATTATATAAAATTATCCGAACTTAAAGATTATAATTATATTTTTGTTTTTTTTTTTTTAATTATACTAATATTATTATTAGAATATTAATAAAAATAATATAATATATTATTTTTATTTATATTTCAGCAAAAAAAAAAAAAAAAAAAATTTTTATTGATAATTCAATAAATAAGTATATATATATATTAAGCTTTTAAGTTTTTTTTATTTAAAGTTTTCCAAGAAATTAAGGTATATATATATAAAATAAAAAAAAAATTCAACTTCAGTATACTAATTTAGTTTATTTATTATATTTTAAATTGTCAGATTATACAGATTATATATTATTATATATTATATAATCTATTATTATTATGAATTAAACTTGTTATACCGACTACTTTAATAATAGATTATTATTAAAACATAATTTATATAATATATATTTATTTATTAATAATACTTTATTAATTATTTAATTTTGATAGAATGAAATAAAATAATAATAAAAAAAGTTCATATTTGATAATTATTAATAGGTATTAAGACCGACAAAAAATAAAATAAAATAAAATAAAATAAAATAAAATAAAATAAAATAAAATAAAATAAAATAAAATAAAATATTAAGTAAACAATAATTTTTAATAAAATTTTTGTGTTATCTTTTTTTTTTTTTTTTTTTTTTTTTTTTTTTTTTTTTTTTTTTTGTAGTGATATAAAATGGTATTTAATTAAAAAAGTAAATTTATAATTATAGATGAATAAATTTTAAACCCACCAATAAATAGTTTATTTAAATTGATAAAGTTTTGATAAGTTCTTTTCTTTTTAAATTTGTTTTATTAATATTATATATATTTAATTAACATATTATTTATATTGAAAACCTTTTATTTATTTATTGATTTAATAAAAGGTTTTCAATATACCTATATAATTGTTAAATAAAAATAACAATTATTAAATATATATATATATATATATAAACTGTTATTGTTTTTTTTTTTTATTTTATTGTTATTTATTCTTTAATATTATTCTTTAATTTATTTATTATAAAATAAAATCTTAACGTTTTATAATATGTATTAATTAAAATAGTTGATGATAATGTATGATCATATATTGTAGATAGAATAAAGGAATGAATAAAGAATGAATAAAATGAATAAACTAAAATCTAATAAACTAATAAACTAATAAACTAATAAACTAATAGACTAATAAATAAATAAATAAATAAATAAATAAAAAAATCAAAAATAAATCTATTATATGTAAATGTAAATCAGTAAATATAAATATATGAAATATGTAAATGTAAATTAGTAATATAAATATTTGAAAATGTAAATGTAAATCAGTAAATATTAATATATGAAGAAAAAAAAAAAATAAAAGCAATATATACATATATATATATATATATATATATATTATGTATTATTTATTGCCTTTTTATTTTTTTACTATATGATAATACTTCATCTATATTTTTATTATTTTGTTTTCTATTTTCCCTATATTCATGAATAGCTCTTCTTGAGGTTATAGATATTAATTTATTATTATCATCATATTGATAAATATCTTTAAATGGATCATAATATTCTTTAATAATACCTTTTGTAATTGTTCTTACCACATTATCTAAAAAAGTCTTTTTATTAGGTATTGTAATACAATACATCGTATTATCTTTTGTATTCCAAAGAATACCTTTTTCTAATCCTAATGAAATCATATAACAGGCACATTGTAAAAAATGTTCATGGACCAATTCTGATACAAATTTTAATTCATATACAATATCATCTTTAATAACATCACAATATCCAATAGCTCGAAATCTTCCTATTTCACCATCTTGAAAAGCAAAATATATTTTACATTCTACTTGAACTTTTTCATTTTTATTCAATAGTGTTTTAATTCTATTTTCAATTAAATTTCTTTGAACCTCTGAAACAAATGGGACTTTTACTTGTTTTTTATATCTTTCTTGTTTTGTATCTAACGATGTCATATATAAAATTTTTTCATCTAAAGAAATTGATGAAATTTCACGTTCATATTTTTCTGATACTTTTTTTATAGTGATATATTCTAAATATTCAATATCTTCTATACTTGTATATTTATTATCTGGTTTATTTAATTGTTTATTAATTTCTTCCATACAAAGTTTTGATTGAATTGCTTTATTTATATTATAATTATTAAAAAACATGGCTTCTTGATAATTTCCAATACATGGTGATAAATCAATTAACCCATCTAAACTATTTATAGAAATGATTGAGGTATCTTCTCTTTCTATTTTTTCAATTTTTAATTGTTCAAAACATTTTTTTATATCTTCTTTATACTTATAATCAAACATAGTTGACATTTCAAAATTTTTAAAATTATGATTAGTACTGATATAGGTAGATAAAGTTTTTTCTGAAAGGGTTCTACTATTCTCATCATTATCATTATTAGGTTTTAAAAAAATAATTCTTTCTTTACCTCGACTTGCTGCGACACAAAAAATATTTCTTAAAATTTCATAACGATTATTTGGCATTTCCATTCGAGTACTCCAATATTTTTCTGTAAAATCACATAATACACAAATTTTTTTCTCAAGTCCTTTACTACTGTCATAGGTTGTAAATATTGCTGAATTACTATTTGGTTTTGCAGATCCATCTGACGATTCATTATCTGAAATTTTGGCATAGACTGTATTTTTATTAAATTTTTTTGGATATTTTGATTCTAGTTTATTTAAAAGAATATCTCTTTGACCTCTACTTTTACCTAAGCAAAGTATATCACTGGGTCTTTGTTTAGATAAAAGTGAAATGGTTTTATTAATATCCATTTCTTCCACAATACATTTTTCATTCACTCCAACAATTTTTTTATGCCATATTCTACCTAACATACTTGCTATATCTTCTGAAAGTCTAAAACATTTTGTAAATTCTAATTTTATATAATCCTCTAAAAAATCTTTCATAAATGAAATAACATCTAATATTGTATAATCATAAATTTTTTGTTCCATATCTCCTACAGCAATAATTTGCATTGAAGGATTAAATGATTTTATATATTTCAATAATTCTGAAGCTTCTTCATAAATATCTTGATATTCATCTATTATTAAAACATCATATATTGGAATTTTAGGTCTTTTATTTAAAAATTCTTGAATTAAAATAGATTGTCCCCTTGGTTTTTTTTCTATTTTATTTAATGCTATATACGCGAAACCATGATAATTCTGTACAAGTATATTTTTTTTCCTAATTTTAGTTTTTGCATCTATTTTTAATAATTTATTATAGGTAAGATATAATATATTTTTATTTGAATCATATTTATTACATAACTTTTGAATAGCTGTTGTTTTCCCACTACCTATACATGCATCAACTAAAATGTTTTTTCCTAATAAAGCTTCTTTAATAAATAAACTTTGCTCTTCTGATAATTTTATTCTTGTTCTTGATGCCATACATTAATGTAATGAAATAATATATATATATATAGGTAATAGTAAATAAAACAAAATAATTAAATAATATATATAAGTAATATTAAATAAAATAGAAGGGAAAAAAAAAAAAGATAAAACAACAATAACAACAAAACAAGAAACAGAGTAATAATAAAAACAATTATTAAAAAAAAAATGTTTAATTGTTAGTAAAAATAAATTAATAATATTTATTTATTAAATATAAATTTTTTATTTAATTAAATTATAATCCATCAAAATCATAATACACATGACTAACATATATTTATGTGAATATTTAAATTTATATATTATTTTTATGTAAAATGTATTAATAATTGAAAATTTAAAAAATTAAATGTCATATTATTGTTACTGGAGCTTCTATTTTAAGAATAACAAAATAAATAATTAAAATAAAAATAGCTATATTAAATAAGATAAAAATGAAAAAAAAAAATTTATTTCCAGTTAAATTAAAGGGAAGTTTTAAAATTTGGTTTATATTAATCGAACAAACCTCAAAGAAATATAGGTTACTCTGATTATTTCAACAAGGTTATCGTCAAGGAAATAGAAGATATGAAGGATAAAATTTACAATAGTATTTCTATATTTGAGAATATTCATCATATATCGTCATATATCACTAACATTAAAATTAATTGCTACATTATATCCTCCAAGAGAAACAATACATTTAATTTTTATAAAATTAGCTCTATTTTGTAGTTGTTATATTCTTAAAAGCATAACAATTCCTGAAAATAATTTCATTAAGAAGATATCCATTATCTTTTTTAAATAGTTTTTTTTTTCTAGTTTGTTTATCACCATGATTTTATTTAAAATTATATATACAATAATAAAATATCAATTAATCATAAGTATTAATATATATAAATATTTTAAATGTTATAGAATAAATAAAAATAACATGTAGACAAATATAATGAGTAATTGAATGATAATTATTTTATTTTAATTCAATTATTTTATTTTAGGAATAAAAAAAAAAAAAAAAAAAAATAAAATTTTAATATTTTTTTAAGAATAATAATTTTTTTTTTTAAAAAAGAATAATCTTAAGAAGTTCATTCAGATCTTCAACTTTAATAAATAAATAATAAAAAATAGTTTGAAAAAAAAAAAAAAAAACAACTTTAAATTAATATATTAATTAAATAAAAAAAAAAAAAAAACTTCATATTTATATTTATTTAATTTTACAATATATTTTTATTAACTTTTATAACTTATTTTAAAACGATATAAAAAATAAACATTTTAGTTTTTTATATATCCAAAAAAATTTATATAAATATATATATATATAAAGGATAAATATTATTTTATATAGATATATATATATATAATACTAATATTTATTTATTTTTTAATAATAAAAATGTAATTTATTGTTTTTATTCAGTAAATTGCATTTTTCGAATAATTTATTATTATTGATTTTTATTATCTTTTTTATTTAATTTTTTATTATTTAATTTTTTATTTTTAGCAGCAAAAATAACAACATAATAACAACAAACAACGATAATAATAAAAATAATAAAAATTATTTAATACATTATTTTTACATTTTTACTTTGTTTAATTTTTATTTTATTATTTGATATTAAAAAATTTTGTTTTTTGCTTTAACTCAGTAGTGAACTTTCAGTAAACTTTTTTTTTTAAAGAAAAAAAAAAATTAAAAAATTTTATTTATTAGTATAATTAAATAAAGATCTTAAAAAATATATTTAATTAATTAAAAAAGTTAAAAAAGTTAGATATAAAGAATATTATAAATATAAATATAGTTTATATTAACTTTATAAATGGTTATTTGTATATAAAAAATATAAAATATTATAATTTAAAATTTATATATTTATTTAAAAAAAAGTTTATTTTCTTTCTTTTTTTTTTTTTTTTTTAAAATAAAAAGTTGACAAATTTATATACTTAATAGGAATAAAATCAATTTTATATATATATAAAATAAAAGAACCTTTCTTTTTTTTTTTTATTGTTTTTAAAGCCTTCAATAATAAAATATTTTTATTAATAAAAGTAATAATAGTAATAATTTATTTATATATAACAATCTTTTTTTTTTCTTTATCTTTTGATTTTTTAAAAAAAAAAAAGAAAAAAAGAATTACATTAAGTTAATTAACTTTTAAGATTTAATTTAATATTTAATATCAATTTATAATATATTTATAATATTTATATAATAAATAAGTAAAATATATATATATATATTTTTTCTTTTTTTGTCATAAAATTTATTTTTTAATTTTTATTTTTTTTGATAATAAAGATAATATTTCAAAATATCTTCAACAATGTTCAATTTATAATTTAATTTAGAAGTTTTTTAATTTTTATTTTATTTATTAAAAAAAACGAAAAAAAAAAGGAAGGAATAATCTTAGAATTATTTTTTTTATATATATAAATATATTTTAATATAAAAATAAACCCAAAAAAAAAAAAATATATATATATTATATATATATCAATAAATATCAATAAATAATAATAATATAAATAATAATATAAATATATTTAAATAATAATAATATTTTATTTTTCCAAGATTTTATAAATATAATTTTAAATGCTATTTTATTTATATATATATTTATTTTATATTTATTTTATTTAATAATGCTATTATATTTATTATTATTTATTATTATCATTATTATTTATTATTATTTATTATTATTTATTATTTTTTTTTTCCTTTACTTTAATTATTAATTATTATTTAATAATTATTAAAGTTTTAATAAAAAAAATTTTTTTTTTTCGAGATTTTTTAATAATTTTATTTTAATTTATTTAATATATTAGAATAACCAATAAGTTTGTTATATAAAATTAATATTAATTGTATACACTAAATTACAAAAAATAGAAATGAATATTTTTTCTATTGGGCTTTTCAGTAGATAATAATGTATCATTAAAAAAAAAAAAATAAATTAAAAAATATCATATTTTAATATAATTTAATGATGTAATAATATATACATTAAATAGTGTAAATAGAATAAAATTATGGGAAGTGTGCATTTCGGCAATGTATTTCGTAAATGTATCGCGCATTAAAATAACGTATTATTTAAATGTATTATATTGTGGCTTATAAATTAAATTAATAAAAAATTTATTATATTATTAAAATCAATATTTTATTTATTATTGATTTATGAAACCAATTTATTAGTGGTATCTTCTTTTTATTAATATTTCTTTTTTTTTTTTTTATTTAACTTATGAAATAAATAAAATATTAAGTGAAATTTAAAATTTATATTTATAATTCTTTAAATTATGATTATGAAATAAATAAAATATTAAGTGAAATTTAAAATTTATATTTATAATTCTTTAAATTATGAAATAAATAAAATATTAAGTGAAATTTAAAATTTATATTTATAATTCTTAAAATTATGAAATAAATAAAATATTAAGTGAAATTTAAAATTTATATTTATAATTCTTTAAATTATGAAATAAATAAGAAATGTTTTAATATACAAGTACTAGTATATAAACTCTCTTAAAAATTTTTTATATAAATGTGGCGTTAAAAATATTTATATAAATTTACAATATGAAATGTGGCGTAAAGGACCTGTCAATGCAAAAAATTTCATGTACATTGCCGAAATGCTACACTCAGTAAAATTATTAATAACTATTAATTGGTTATCACATTTAACAAAAAAAAAAAAAAATATAAATGTAAACAATTGTAAATACCTTTTTTAATTCCAAAAAAATAAAAAAACAAAATTTTTATAAAACAAACAAACTATAAAATAAATTATATTCTATAAACAACTTATTTATTCTATAAACAACTTATTAAAAAAAAATAACAATAAAAATGAAATTCTTATCAGCCCAATTAATTTCTTTATTTACTGCTACCGCTTCTTTCGCTTTTCCAACTTTATTTGGTGATAATGTTTCTATTTTTGGAGAATTTTCAGAAGGTTGTCTTAGTGCAAGTAAACAATATGAAAAATGTTATACTGAAATTACTCTTGGTAATTTAGAATATACTTGTACTGCTTTTAAATCAGAAGAATGCCAAAATTTTAAGAATAATGGTTATCTTCTTGGTGTTAATGAATGTAAAAGTGAACCACAAGAAAAAGTATCCTTTGCAAATGATATCATTGAATTAATGTATCTTGATGCAAAATTCAGATGTACCAATGATGAAAATGGTAAAATTTGTCCTATTAATGAATATGAATTGAAAAACAAAAGTAGAAATAATTACGAACAATCAGTAAAGGATACTTGTAAATCAAAATCCTGTTCTGATGCTTATGTTGAATATGTTAATGAATTTGATACTAAATTAAATGTTATTGAGAAAAAGATTGATACTGAATTTGATAAAAAACTTGATAATGAATTAAAGGAAACAGATAAGAAAATCGATGAAGATTTAAAAAAAATTAATGAAAAATATGGAAATTCAAAGAATGTTAAATTAATTAAAAGATTATTTAGTAGTTTGGACACCTCAAGTACCGCTCGTAGAGATTATTTAATTTCAAATAATTGTTCTAATGTTCCAGCTAAAAATACTGGTAATGCTACAAGTGATGCCACTGTTGTTAAAAAGTTCAACGCTTTCTTAATTGCTATTGTTTTTATAATTGCTACTTTAATTTAAATAGAAATAAATATCTAACCATTTAAATTATGGGAATATGAAATAATTGATTTTATTATTTTATAATCACTGTAAAAAAAAAAAAAAAATTTAATTTATTACTAAAAAGAAATAAAATAAAGAAAATAAATTTTGTTTTAAACTGAAAGCAAATAAATGAATATATAACTTTTATTAGAGTTAAGAAGAATAATTTAAAAAAAAAAAAAATTAATTAATATATTAAAATTCAGTTATAAATAGTCAGATTTTATAATCAATTGTTTTTTTTTTTTTTTTTTAATAAGTAAGAATAATTGTTATTGACTACTTTATTTTACTTTTATTTTATTTTATTTTTTAATTTTTATTTTAAATTTTATTTTAATTTTTATTTTAATTTTTATTTTAATTTTTATTTTAATTTTTATTTTAATTTTTATTTTAATTTTTATTTTAATTTTTTTTAAATAATATTTTTTTTTTATAATAAAAATTGGATGTTGGTGTTGGTGTTGGTGTTGGCGAAGTCAATCAAAATTTTTAATAATTTCTGTATTTTTAGAATTAACTATATTAATGATATATTTACTATTTTGGAAATTTTAAAAATTATAACTTTTCAATTATTAGAGAGAAAGCTATTGATATTTATTAATAATTTATTATTTTTTTTAATAGTATAATGAATATAATGAGGAATTCAATTTAATGATTAATGTGAGATTAAAATATGGTGATTTTAACTAACCCTAATTAGGATTAGTATAAACCCTTAACTACAGCAAATATTTTGGTTTTTTTATAAATAGATTAAGAAAAAAAAAATAATTAATTATGTATTATTATTATTATCTTTAAATCTCTTATTTAATTATTTAGTGATATATTATTATCAACATTAATTTATTAATTTTTATTTATTATTATAATGATAAATAAATCATTATAATATTTAATTTTTATATTTAATATTTTAAAATTTTAGAAAATATTAAATATAAAAAAACTAGTATTTTTTTTTTAAATATATTAAAGTTTTAATATTTCAAAAGCAAACATTTTATTTATATTTCATACGTCATAATTAATATTTAATTATTACTATACTACCCTATTTTTTTTTTTTTTTTTTTTTTTTTTTTTTCTTCTAGAATAATTTTTTCTTTTTTATATAAAACAAAAAAGTTTAAAAAATAATATTAAATATTAAAAATAGAATAAAATAATATGAAACTTTAAATGAAACTTTAATTGAAACTTTAAATGAATAATATAATTATTTTATTATTTAATTTTGTATTTTGTACTTTTAGTTAGGTAATGTTTTATAATTGTAATGTTTATTAAATAAAGATTTCTCTTTGAATTCAAATTACTTTAATAATTTAATTTGTATGAAAAATATGAAAAGCATGCTATAAAAAATATAATGTGATAAATGATAATATTATTAAAATAACACTTTTAAATTAATAAAAAAACTAAATATTACATTTAATATGAAAATGGGACATTATTTCAATGGATCACCTGTCAAGTAGTCATTTGTTCAAACTATAATAGTTATCATTGAACTTGTTGAAATAATATAATTAAGTAGATTATATATGATGATGATGATGATGATGATAAATTTTATAATTTATTTATTTATTTATTTATTTATATATAATTATTTATTTTTATATTAATTAATTAATTTATTTATTTATATATTAATTTATTTATTTATTTTTATATTAATTAATTAATTTATTTATTTATATATTAATTTATTTATTTATTTTTATATTAATTAATTAATTTATTTATTTATATATTAATTTATTTATTTATTTTTATATTAATTAATTAATTTATTTATTTATATATTAATTTTTTTATTTATTTTTATATTAATTAATTAATTTATTTATTTATATCATAGTTTTTTATTTATTTATTTATTTATTTATTTATTATCATAGTTTTTTATTTATTTATTTATTTATTATCATAGTTTTTTTATTTATTTATTTATTATCATAGTTATTTATTCAATGTTATAAATAAAATTAATTATTGAGTTTATAATATGAATTTTTCAATGGAATAAATAAATTATTTAATAGTTTCATATATTAAAAATTTAAATTTAAATATTACATATGCAAAGAAAAAAGCATAAATATAAATATATATAATATAAAAAAGAAAAAAAAAATAATTTTTGAAAAAAAAAAAACAAAAAAAAAACAAAAAAACAAAAACAAAAAACAAAAACAAAAAACAAAAACATGTTTTACTGAATAAAGTAAAAAAAAAATATTAATATAAAAACTTTAATATTAAAAAAGCATGTTTTACTGAATAAAGAAAAAACAATAATTAATATAAAAACTTTTATTTTAATTTTTTTATTTTTTTTTTTTTTTACATTTTTTATTAAAAATGTTAAAATATTTTAATTTATTTACTAGTTTGTCAAAAAAAAAATATAACTAAAAATAAAAAGCTGAAACAAGCCTTTTTTTGGATAATATTAAAGTTTATTATAAATTAGTCATAACATTATATAACATTATACTTTTTTTTTTTTTTTTTTGACTAATTATTTATTTTAAAAAAATTTTATTTTTTAAATATTAATATACTATATGTAATTTTTATTTTTTTATAAATATATATATATATATATATAAAATAAAATTAAAATCATAATATATCATATATATTTATGTTTTATTATTATAATTATTATTACTAATGGTGGACATACATTATGTTATGGTTATATAACCTGTATAATATTATTTTGGATGTATTTTATGCTTAAACACTTATTAATATTAATGTAAAACCCATTAAAATATTAATACATTTATATATGTATATGATTTAAACAACATTATATTTATATATACATAAAACTTTGAAAAAAAAAGTAAAATAATAAATATATTAAAAAAAAATAACAATAACATAAAAAAAAAAATAATATAAAAAATGATATATAAAAATTATCATATTATAATTTAAAAAAATAAAGATTTATAATAATATATCATCAGGATATTTTTTAAAAAATTAATTTTGGTGACAAAATGAAATATTTAGGTTAACTTTATATACATATTTTTTTTATAAACTCGACTGGGGGAAACTCCTTTGTCCTACTGATTATCAGCTTTGACATACATTGATCATATTTTATAAAAAGATGGTAATATTATCTAATAGTAAATCTATTGAATAAATATTTAAATTCAAAGTAATAGAAAAGTGTAACACGTCAATGTAAATATTTAAATTCAAAGTAATAGGAAAGTGTAACACATCAATATCAATGTCAGGATTAAAATTAAATAAAGTTAATAATTGACCAATTTATGCCATAATTCTAGAAATTTTAATTTAAACTAAGGAATATACACTTTTCTGTAAGTGTCAATTTATGCCATAATTCTAGAAATTTTAATTTTAACTAAGGAATATACACTTTTCTGTAAGTGTCACTTTAACCCCTAATTCCACATAAATCTTTCATAGGAAACCAAGAATCCTTATGTTTTTTTTTTTTTTTTTTTTAATACAATATCTTAAAAGATCAGGAGGAATAAAGAAAAAATTCATTAAAAAATATATATGAAATTCGAGAATACTTATTAAATTAATCCTATAAAAAAAAAAAAAAAAAAAAAAATAAACCTATAAAAAAAAAATTATAAAAAAAAAAAAGAATATTCTAGTTTTTAGCTAATTAATTTCAAATTAGAAAATAAGGAGTAGTTGAAAATTTAAAAATTAAATATGAATAAAATTAATATAAATAAAATTAATATGACTTTATTTAATAAAACTTATGATATAAAAAAAATCTAATTTTTAAATTAAAATATCAAGTGACACCTAGAACTTTATAATATCATGATTTAAGAAAAACGTGATAAAAATAAAATTTATGTAAAAGTCATAAATTTATAAAACACATAATAAATTATTTGTATTATAGAATAAAATTAATGTAAATGTAAAAAATTAAAAAATAAAATTTATTACATAAATTTTTATGTTTATGTCCTAGTTATTATTTCATTATTCATGTTGTAAAATTATTTTAATTCTTATTGTTTCATTTTTTTTTTTTTCTTTTTCTTTTAGTTTATTTTGTTTTATTTTATTTAATTATTACAAATTATTACAAATTATTACATTATTTTATTATTTTATGAGTTAATTTATTAGTTTTTTTTTTAATTATTTAATTTATTATATATTATATATGATATGTTATTTATTTATTTATTTATATTTTTATATTTTTTTTCTTTATTTATATATATTAAATTATTTTATAAATTATATAAATATTTTTAATTATTTATTTAAACATATATTTATATATTAATATATTTATTATATATGTTAATTTATTTATTATTTAAAATTAAAAAAAAAAAAAATATTCCAGTTATTTATTCTTTTCCTAACCTTATCTTAATTAAAAGAAAACTTTTAAAACAAAAAATTTCTTATTATAGATATTGTAATATTGTTGTAAAAAAAAAAAAATATAAATTATAAAATTTGTAACATAAAATTTTGTGTAATTTGTGGTTTAGGAAAAAAAAATTTTTCTCCTTAATATTTTTTGTATTTTTTTTTTTTTTTAAATTTTATATAATTTCATTTTCTATTTAATTAATTAATTAATTATTTTAATTATTTATGAAATTTGTTCAAATTTTTATTGATTTGTTATTATTTGTTCTAGACTTTTTTTTTTTTTTATATATTAGTGTTGTATTAATAATAATATATTAATAATAATATATTAGTAATTAATTTATCTTTTTAAAGACCGTATTATTATTTTTATTATTATGATAAATAGTAGGGACTTTAAAAAGATAATTAATAACAAATAAAAAATTAATAACAAATAAAAATAAATAAATAAATGTATAAATAAATAAATAAATAAATAAATGAATAAATAAATGAATAAATAAATAAATAAATAAATGAATAAATAAATGAATAAATAAATAAATAAATAAATAAATAAATATATATATATATATATATATATATAAATAAATTAATAAATAAATATATAAATAAATAAATATATATATATAAAATAAATAAATGAATAAACAGATAAATATAATTAACATAATATTATTAATGAACAATAAATAATTAATAATATATTCTTCTGTATTTTAAATTTAGCAAATATTAACTAATATATATGAAATACATTACTAAAAAATATATATATTTATTTATATTATAATATATTAAAATTAAAATTTTATTAAATATTATTTATATTAATTATCTATTCATTTATATATTTATTATATTTATTTAATATATATATTTTTTATATTTATATTAAGTTTTATAAAATATCATTTAAATTTAATTTAAATTTAATTTAACTTATTTATTAAATATATAAACCTAATATTGCCTAATAAAATCATTTTTTATTTAAAAATTTGGCAACTTATTTTTTTTTTTTTTAATTTTTAAGGTCGTTATACAATTTCATTAATCTCATCATCCACAATACAAATAAAAACTTTTTTTTTTTTTTTCTTTTCTTCAAATTTTACAATTACATACGTTTTAAATATTAATGTAACACATTCAATATGTATATATTAAAAACAATTTTTTTTAATAAAAACGAATATTCTTTTTTTTTTAAATATATAAATGTATAATATTTATATATATAAATATTTAAAATGCATAGTTTTGTATTTAATCAATTATATTATTTATATTATTTTAAATATATTATAATTTAAAATAATATAAAAATATAATTACATTATATTTAAATTTATATCATAACATTAAATTTTTAAAGAAAATATTATTAAATAATATATAATAATTGTTAATAAAACAGCATATAAAAACTTTGAAAAATTCCTAAAAAAAATTTTTTCTTTTATAAAAAAAATAAAAAAAAATAGAAAAAAAAAAAAAATAAATAAAAAAAAAATAAAAATAATAGAAATAAAATAAAAAAATAAATTAATAAAATAAAATAAAATAAATTATTTAATTAAAATTAATCATAAAATATATTAAACAAAATGAGATTTATTACTCCAATTTTATCTTTATTTATTGTTTCTACTGTTTTCTCTAGCCCAATTTACAGAAGAGAAGAAAATCAAGTAGAAGATGAATTATATCCAATAGTAGAAACTACTGAAGTTGAAGAACCATACATTACCCTTTTAGTTCCAGAACCAGAACCAACTATCAAGCCAGAACCAGAAGTTCCAGAAGAAGTTACCACTATTACTGAATGTGAAGAAGATGAAACTGAACCAGCTGAACCAGTTGACGAACCAATTGAACCAACTGAACCAGTTGAAGAAACTGAACCAGCTGAACCAGTTGATGAACCAATTGAACCAACTGAACCAGTTGAAGAAACTGAACCAGTTGACCCAATTGAACCAATTGAACCAATCATCGTTACTGAAGATGGTGAATACACTACTATTTACTACGAAACTACTGAATGTGACGATTTTGAAGAACCAACCAACCCAGCTGAACCAGAACCAGTTGACCCATCTAACCCAACTGACCCAGAACCAGTTGACCCATCTAACCCAACTGACCCAGAACCAGTTGACCCATCTAACCCAACTGACCCAGAACCAGTTGACCCATCTAACCCAACTGACCCAGAACCAGTTGACCCATCTAACCCAGTTGAACCAGAACCAGTTGAACCAGAACCAACCTCCGCTTTAGGTGGTGATGATAATTCTGGTAGTGAATCTGAAGGTGAAGAAAAGGAAAAGAAGCCACAAAAGCCAGAAGACAAGGCTGACAAACCAGAAGATGGTGACAAGGCTGACAAACCAGAAGATGGTGACAAGGCTGACAAACCAGAAGATGGTGACAAGGCTGACAAACCAGAAGATGGTGACAAGGCTGACAAACCAGAAGATGGTGACAAGGCTGACAAACCAGAAGATGGTGACAAGGCTGACAAGCCAGAAGATGGTGACAAGGCCGACAAGCCAGGAGATGAAGACAGTAATTCCGAAGTTGAAGACAAGGCCGACAAACCAGAAGGTGAAAGCGACAAGGCTGACAAACCAGAAGGTGAAAGTGACAAGAAGGCTGACAAGCCAGAAGATGGTGACAACGATTCCGAAAAGGAAGAAGGTGAAAATGACAAGGCCGACAAACCAGAAGGTGAAAGCGACAAGTCTGACAAGCCAGAAGATGATGGTGACAACGATTCCGAAAAGGAAGAAGGTGAAAGTGACAAGGCCGACAAACCAGAAGGTGACGATGAAACTGAAACTGACAAGCCAGAAGATGATGGTGACAACGATTCCGAAAAGGAAGAAGGTGAAAGTGACAAGGCTGACAAACCAGAAGGTGACGATGAAACTGAAACTGACAAGCCAGAAGATGATGGTGACAACGATTCCGAAGGTGAAGAAGGTGAAGCTGATAAGAAGGCCTCCAAGAAGCCACGTGTCTGTGTCGTTAGAAAGAAGGATTAAATTAATTA
>MCFG01000417.1:0-57990 GCA_002104895.1 Anaeromyces robustus | reverse complement strand
TATCAGCATTGAAGAAATCAAAAAGGCCATCCTTTCTATCCCTAACTTTAAAGCCTCAGGTCCCGATGGTATCCCTATTGAATTTTATAAAGCTTTAATTCCTGATTCCTCTTCGAATGACTCTGTAAATAATGATTCCTATGTTCCGGCTGGTCTTAGTTGTTTCTGTTTCTTAATTAATCGTATTTGGAATGGTGATTTTCCTATTTTTTGGAATAATGCATCCATTGTTTCTATTCCAAAAAAAGGCGATCTTTCTAATTGTGATAACTATCGTGGTATCTCACTTATCAATAATGGTATTAAGATTCTTTCGAAAATTATTGCTTCTAGAATTTCTGAATATGGTATAAGTCATGGATTCATCAGACCAGAACAATTTGGCTTTCGGAATAAGGAAGAATGTATTAGTCTTTATATCTCTATTCTTTCTATTTGTCAAAGACGTAAATTCAAAGGGGAAGATACTTATATAGCTTTTCTGGATCTTAAAAAAGCTTACGATTCTGTGCCCATATATAACATCTTGTCGAAAATTTATACTCTTGGTATACAAGGAAAATGCTTTCAATTTTTGGAGAACCTATATCTGTCTTCCAAAGCTTGTGTTAAAATTAATGGACAATTTTCCGATTCTTTCAGAATACTTAAAGGAGTTCGACAAGGATGTCCCTTATCTCCTATACTTTTTAATTTGTTTATCAACGACATCTTCAACGATTGCCTGCATAATGGTGTGAAAATAGATACTGAATATTGTTGTGGAGGATTATTTGCTGATGATATTGTTCTTTGTGCCCCTAGTAGATCTCGTATGAACAAACTTCTTCGTTTAGTTGGTAAATGGGCTAAGGACAACGAGATGACTTTTGGAATTAATAAATGTGGCACATTAGCTGTTAGACATGAAAATTCGGAATATATTCTTAGAGAGGACCCTACCTTTTATTTAACAGGAATCGCAATCCCTAAAACAGATTGTTATACTTACCTTGGTGTTCCCTTTCACAAAACTCTAGATTTAAAATTCGTTATTAGTAAAATGAAAAATAAAGTTAGTAAGGCTTTGTTTTCAATTCAGGGTTTTTTAAAAAATGATCTGATTCCTATTCCTCTTAAAAGAACTTTATTCTCTGCAAAAGTTATTGGACAAGTTTCCTATTACGCGCCTTTGCTTGGTTCTAACAAAAACAATACTAGTTCTACACAAACAATAATTAACAAAGGTTTTTATTGGATTTTAGGCTACTCGAAACCTAATTCTTTTGTTTCTATTTATTGCATCTCAAAAGAACTCAATATTCCTCCACTTTCTGGTAAATGTGCTTTAGCTCAGGTTAGATGTTTTAATAAGTGGAAGGACTCCAACTGCATTATCTCTAAGATAGTTAATAATGTTGCTACAACAAGAAAATGGACTTGGGACAAAGAAAGTAAAATATTAAATGATAAATTAAACAATAT
This sequence comes from Anaeromyces robustus, assembly GCA_002104895.1. Classification (NCBI taxonomy): domain Eukaryota; kingdom Fungi; phylum Neocallimastigomycota; class Neocallimastigomycetes; order Neocallimastigales; family Neocallimastigaceae; genus Anaeromyces; species Anaeromyces robustus. The sequence goes on along the minus strand of MCFG01000417.1, from coordinate 56,526 downwards.
TTCATCCTCTACTAAAGAAATTATGGAATTCTATTGGGACAGAGACATGAACAGTGATAAATCAATTAAAGCTAAAACTTATAAATTGTACAACTTTGAAGAATCAAGAAGTTACTTAAAGCTTAATCTAGAATTTCCTGAATATAGCAAAGGTTTTAGGTGGATACTTAGGGCAAGATGTGGATATAAAATTGATGCTAGAGTTGCAAAAGCTGCTAAAATGATTAATAATTCTTGTCCTAATTGTTGTTCATGTTGTTTCCATTGTGACAGTTATCAGAGAATTGATCATTGGTTTATAAATTGTTTCTTATTTAAAAATCTTCGTATTGATCACTTCTCTGATTTAGATAGAAATTTTTTTTATTTTTTAGATAGTCTTTTTAATAGTTTAGTTAGGACCAGTAATAACCCTAGTGTGGATAATAGAATAAATAATATTGTTAAGGGTTATAAAAGTAGTAATAATAGTATAAGTAATATAGATATATTAGGTAGTAAAAAAATAGTTAATAGGTATAGAATATATATTTTTTTAATTGGTGGTAGAGATTATGGTTTTAGTGATAGAATTAACAATAGTCCATACAAAAAGGAATGGGAATGTTTGTTTAAGTGTCAGACTGAATCTGGTACTTATTCAAAATCCCCATTCTTGTTGCGATCTGCGGCTCTATTGAATGATATCATGCCTGTTGTCTGTAAAAGACAACATATATTATTCAATAAATTTAAAACCAACCTCTCCAGGAACGTCAATGCTGATAACACAGTAGGACAGCCTAGTAGGGCAAATGCCGATCCTATTTCCGACCCTAGTGGAATAGGATAGATCAATTTTACTTTAATTCTATATTTAGAATTAAGGGCTGTATGGATTTATTGTTTTTAAATATTATTATACTTCTTTTTTTCCTCCAGTATTATCTATTATTATCTATAATATTTTACTGGTTTTTATTTTTTTTTAGTATCATTTTTTTTCATTATGTGTTTTTTTTATGATTCATGTATTTTAATATTTAAATTCAATAAAGTTGACGTACAAATTGTGTGCCATAAAAAAAAAAAAAAAAAAAAAAAAAAAAAAAAAAAAAAAAAAAAAAAAAAAAAAAAAAAAAAAATTAAAAAGTTATGATCTGATTCCTATTCCTCTTAAAAGAACTTTATTCTCTGCAAAAGATATTGGACAAGTTTACTATTACGCACCTTTGCTTGGTTCTAACAAAAACAATACTAGTTCTACACAAACAATTATTAACAAAGGTTTTTATTGGATTTTAGGCTACTCGAAACCTAATTCTTTTGTTTCTATTTATTGCATCTCAAAAGAACTCAATATTCCTCCACTTTCTGGTAAATGTGCTTTAGCTCAGGTTAGATGTTTTAATAAGTGGAAGGACTCCAACTGCATTATCTCAAAGATAGTTAATAATGTTGCTACTACAAGAAAATGGACTTGGGACAAAGAAAGTAAAATATTAAATGATAAATTAAACAATATTTCATCCTCTACTAAAGAAATTATGGAATTCTATTGGGACAGAGACATGAACAGTGATAAATCAATTAATGCTAAAACTTATAAAATGTACAACTTTGAAGAATCAAGAAATTATTTAAAGCTTAATCTAGAATTTCCTGAATATAGTAAAGGCTTTAGGTGGATACTTAGGGCAAGATGTGGATATAAAATCGATGCTAGAGTTGCTAAAGCTGCAAAAATGATTAATAATTCTTGTTCTAATCGTTGTTCATGTTGCTTCCATTGTGACAGTTATCAGAGAATTGATCATTGGTTTATAAATTGTTTCTTATTTAAAAATCTTCGTATTGATCACTTCTCTGATCTAGATAGAAATTTTTTTTATTTTTTAGATAGTCTTTTTAATAGTTTAGTTAGGACCAGTAATAACCCTAGTGTGGATAATAGAATTAATAATATTGTTAAGGGTTATATAAGTAGTAATAATATGAGGATTAATAGTATTAGCAATATAGATATATTAGGTAATAAAAAATTAGTTAATAGGTATAGTATTTATATTTTTTTATTTGGTGGAAGGGATTATGGTTTTAGTGATAGAATTAACAATAGTCCATACAAAAAGGAATGGGAATGTTTGTTTAAGTGTCAGACTGAATCTGGTATTTATTCAAAATCCCCATTCTTGTTGCAATCTGCGGCTCTATTGAATGATATCATGCCTGTTGTCTGTAAAAGATAACATATATTGTTCAATAAATTTAAAAACAACCTCTCCAGGAACGTCAATGCTGATAACACAGTAGGACAGCCTAGTAGGGCAAATGCCGATCCTATTTCCGACCCTAGTGGAATAGGATAGATCAATTTTACTTTAAGTCTATATTTAGAATTAAGGGCTTGTATGGATTTATTGTTTTTAAATATTATTATACTACTTTTTTTTCCCTCCAGTATTATTTATTATTATCTATAATATTTTACTGTTTTTTTTTATTTTTTTAGTATCATTTTTTTCATTATGTGTTTTTTTATGATTCATGTATTTTAATATTTAAATTCAATAAAAGTGACGTACAAATTGCGTGCCATAAAAAAAAAAAAAAAAAAAAAAATAAAAAGTTATATATAATTGGATATTATTTAAATTATTGAAATTAGTTTTATACTTCATATCAAATTATAAAAATATTTAATATAATTAAGAATTAAGTAAATAAAGTCTATTGTTTCCATAATTATTGATTGATTTTTTCATTAACATAACAAAAATAAAAAAATCACATTAATAATTTTATTAAATTATTAATGTGATTTTTAATAAATAGTATTTACATAATCTAAATCCATTAACACCACCACCACTACAACAACAACAACAACAATAATAATATAAATAATATTAATTATTTGTAAATTTTTCTTGAGAAATTAATTATTACATAGATATATTATTATATGTTATATAAAATATATAATATATAATAATTTTTTAATTTCTCTTTTTATAGTATAAAAAAATATATTTATTTAATATTAGTATTAACATTAAATTTTTATCATTAAATTTGTTTTTATTTTGATGAAATATTAAAAAATATTAATTTTAAAATCAATTAAAAATATTATATAATTAAATTTATATTTTATCATTGGAGTGTATACTAATCATATTTTGAATTTTATTAATTATAATAATTTATTGAATTATAATTTGTTTAATAATTATTATTATAATTATTATAAGTTTTATAATTTTAAATGATAATATATTCTTAATATTATAGGATAAAAGTAATTTTTAAAAATTTTCTTTTTTTTTTTCTTTTTTTTTTTTTTTTATATTTATTTAATTTTTTTTATAGTTATTTAATTTTTCTTTTCATAATTAAAATATTGTAAAATATTGATTAAAATTTCAATTGTTCAAATATATATTTATAATTGATAAAATTAAATAATATATATATATATATTTATGTAAAATGAAATCATTAACATTTTCATATTATATTTTATCATTCATTACACTTTTATTAATGGTAAAATCAATTCCAGTAAAAACTTTTTTTGATATTCCAAATTCTAATACATATACTATTAAAACTGGAGAATTAAGTCCTGAAAGAAATACTAATAAATGTACTTATGTTTATTCCAATTATTATAATAGTTATATTATTTGTTCCAATATTAATAAATCTAGTGGAATAAAAATATTTAAAATAAATATTTCTAAAATTTATGATGAAGGCTTATGCCATGGTCATGAAGGATTTATAAATCAAAGTATTACAAATTCTACTTTACAAACTTATATATCAAATCATTGGGAAGAAACTAAAAGTATATTCTCAATTCAAACTATAACTTTATTTAAAAATAATGAACTTAATAATCTTCCAAAACATCGTTTTAAATTTGAATTTGAAAATGGTTGTAAATTCTATGCTGAATATAATAAAATTTATAAGTTGGAATAAAATAAATTAAATAAAATCAATAAAGTAAAAATCTTTATTTTCAAAAAAAAAAACAAAAAAAAAAAAACAAATAAATAAATAAATAAATAAAACAAACATATTAGAAATAATAATAAATTATTTTATTTAGTAGTAATCTCTTTTAAACATAGACTTATTTAAATTATGTTAAAAAAATCAACATATAAATAATAATAAATAGATTCAGTTTTTTTTTTTTTTTTAAATAAAAATGGAAATGTGTAAAAAAAGCTAATAATAAAATTAAAAAAATAAAAATAAATAAATAAATAAATAAATAAATAAATAAATAAATAAATAAATAAATAAATAAATAAATAAATAAATAAATAAATAAATAAATAAATAAATAGATAAATAAATAAATTAATAATTTTATAATAAATAAATAAATAAATAAATAAATAAATAAATAAATAAATAAATAAATAAATAAATAAATAAATAAATATATTAATAGATAAATAAATTAATAGACCAATTTTATAACCTTTGAAAAAAAAATATATATATATATATATCCTCTTTATTACATTAAAGATTTCATTATTAGTACAAAGAATGCTGATATTAATTAAATTTAATGTATATATATTTATATCATAAAATTTATTAATTTTACATTAAATTTCTATTATATTAACATTTCTCTATGATATATTTTAATCATTGATATTATATATTTATGGGAGACAATCCAATTTTATTATTATTATTATTATTTTTTTTTTATTTACATCAGCTCCATATTCAATTAAATATTTTATTAATGTTTCATTTTTATTGATTATGGTATGCATGAAATAAATAGTGTTCCACATTTTTCATTTTCTTTATTTATTTCTATTCAACTAAATGCTTATATTTTATTTCCTTAAAATAATCTATTATTATGTGATATGTAGATTTATTTACTTTACCCATTGCTTCGTCTAATGGTGATCATCCATGTACATTTTTTTATATATATTTGCTCTGAGATCCATTAAATATTTAATAATATTTATATTTAAATGTGTAGTATCACATGCTTTGTGTAACGGTATATTACCATTAAAAGTTTTTTTTATTTATATCCGTTCCAAGTTTAACCAAATATCTTACAATAGCTTCATTTCCACCATAACATGCTTGAAATAATGGTGTTTCACCACACACATTTTCTTTATTTATATTAACACCATGGTCAATTAAATAATTTGCAATAGTCTCATTTCCTCCATCAATTCCATTACATTTCAAAAATAAAGGTGTATTAATAATAATAATAATAATAATAATAATAATAATAATAATAATAATAATAATAATCATAATAATCATAATAATCATAATCATAATAATAATAATAATAATCATAATAATCATAATCATAATCATAATAATCATAATAATAATAATAATAATTAATAATAATAATAATAATAATAATAATAATAATAATAATAATAATAATAATAATAATATTTTATTCTTTTTTTATTTATATATATATTATAGTTTTTTAAAAAATTATATATTTAACATTTAGTTATTTAAAAGAAAATTCATAATTCATTTTTAAGTGGTAATATTATTTAGTTATTTAAAATGAAAACTCTTTTTTTTTTTTTTTTTTTTTTTTTTTTTTTTTTTTTTTTTTTTTAAGTAGTAAGTTTACTACAAGTTCAGATTTCCATTATTTTGAAGTATAGGTTTTGATAATAGTAAATTTAATCGATTATAAAACAAGTTAAATTTTAAATGAAAAAAAAAAAAATTTATTAAATAAAAAAATATGAAAAAAATCTTTTTCATTTAAAATTTAACTATAACAGTAACAGTATTTAATGATAATAATTTATCAGATATATATTGATATATGAATTAATCAAAAACAACTAAGTTGAAGTTTTAACATCTATTTTCCATTACAATATAAAATATTTAATATTTAAAACTTCTTTGTTTACAAAAAAAAAAAAAAAAAAGAATAAAAAAACAAATTTTACTAAAGAAATATATCAAAAGGAAAAATATTAATATATAATTTTATAATTAAATAAAAAAATCTATTAAATAATTACGTCAATATATAAATAAATTTTTATTATAATTATTTTTTTTATTTTATTAAATATATATATTTTAATTATTATTATTTATTATTTTACTTGGATAACAATTTATATAGTTCAATTATTTGTTATATTTATTTTCAATTATTTGTTACATTTATTTTCACTAATAACATAAAATATAAATTATTTTTATTTATAAATTTAATTTACTAATTCATCATTTTTTATTTGGAATGATTATCTTTTATTTTATCAATTTCTTATCCTATCAACAATAAAATTTTTATTATTATTAATATAGAAATATATTTATGAAGGAATTAATATTTTAATTTACTTATATACTTATATATAATATTCCTTTTTTATTTATTTTTTTTAAAAAAATATATTGCTTTAATCATTAATATAAATATATTAATCAAAATTTTGATATATAGAAATAAAAATTTTTTTTTTTTTTAAAAAATAGCAAAAAATAAAAATTAAATGTATTTATTTATTACGTGTTCATCTATTATTATTGTTATTATTATATTTAATATATAAAATAAATTAGAGTAAAAATATAATTTTAATAATGAGTTAAGTATTTTCCATTCAATTGAAGTTTAACTATAACAAAATTTTCGAAATACAAATTTTCGAAATGCACCTCCATCATCAAAATTTTCAAATAAAGTAAATATGGCCTATAAAATTTAATGTAATACACTGTATATGCATTTCTTACATTTACATTAATATAATAATATGTACTTCATGTCATTTGTTAATAAAAGAAAAAAAATTTAATTTATTTTTTTTAAAAAAGAATTTTCATAAAGATATATATATATGTAAATAAAATTTCTCTTTTTTTCTTTTTTTCTTTTTCTATTCTTTATTTTTTTAAGTAAATTCTTTTATTTATATATATAAATAAAATAAATAAATAAATAAAAAAAAAAAAAAAATGAACTTCAAAAATATATTTGGTTTAATTTTATCTGCATCTTTTGTCTTAAGTCAAGATTGTAAATCTATTAGAAATGAATTACATTCAAATGGCTTTGGCACTCAAGACTGTGAAGATAGATCAGGCCAAGTTGTATTATTACATCTTCATAAGGCTGATAGAATTCCAAGTATTGTCTTTGAATTATCTGAATTAGAGATATTAAGAGCTTGGGATTCAACTATTAAAGAAATTCCAGATGATATTGAAAAATTAAAAAAACTTAAAGAATTAAATTTAAATGAAAATAAAATTAAATCTATTCCAGCAAAAATTGGTAAATTAGAACAACTTGAACATTTAGATTTAGGTGAAAATAAAATTGAATCAATACCTAAAGAAGTTTTTAATTTAAAGAAGCTTAAAAAATTAAGAATAGATAGAAATGATATTTCTTCTATTCCTAAGGAAATTGGTAATTTAGTTAATCTTAATTATTTAAATTTAGCAGGTAATTCTATAAGTTCTTTGCCTAAAGAAATTGGAAATTTAGTAAATCTTAATCATATAGAATTACCTTATAATGGAATTTCTTCTGTTCCAGATAAATTTACAAATTTAGTAAATCTTGAATATGTTGACTTTCTTGGAAATAATATTAGTTCATTTCCAAAGAGTTTACCTAATTTTAAAAAACTTAAAGAATTCTATATTGACTTTAATGAATTAACTTTCATTCCAAATGTAAAGGACAGCAAAGATCTTGAAAGTTTGTATGTAAAACTTTAATTTATTTATTTAATCTTTTCTTAGATAATTATTTTTATTTAAAAAAAAATACTATATATTATAGATATAATTACTAATTTTTTTTAATATATAATTTAAAAAAAATATATTTGAATTAAAAGCTCTATAAGTGGGAATAAATTAGAAGGAAAAATTCCAAGTTATTTTAATGATTTCACTAAACTTAGAAGTGTGTAAGTATTTTTTATAATTGAATTTATATAAATACATTTCATTTTTGTAATAGATTAAAGATATATATATTTTTTATTTATTTATTTATTATTGTAATTAATTAATAATATAATAATTATTATTTTATTAATAATACTATTATTATAATAATATCATTATATTATTTATTTAGTCATTTTTCAGATAATGAAAAACTCACCGGAAGTACATTAACAAATAAAAGCCTTGAACATTGCCAATATGATAATACACGTGTTTGTAGAAATTCTAAATCTAGTTGTTATGGTATTGAAGATGCTCTTAATTGTAATACCACAACTAAAACTAAAACTACAAATAAACCTACAACTACTAAAGATAATTTAGCTACAGTTTGTGGTGAACCATACGATGGAAAAGTTTGTAAAGAAGGTGAATGTTGTAGTAAATATTATAATTGTGGAAGAAGTGAAAAACATTGTGCTATTTCTCAAGGTTGTCAACCAAAATATGGTCTTTGCTATGATGACACTACTACTAGTACTAGTACTACTAGTACTAGTACTACTACTACTACTACTTCTTCTTCTATTTATCCTACTTCTACTAATGGTAAATGTGGTAAAAATAATGGTAATACTAAATGTCCAAAAAATGAATGTTGTAGTAAATATGGATGGTGTGGTAAAAGTGACGATCATTGTCTCTTAAGAAATGGTTGTCAATCTGAATTTGGTCAATGTTATATTTGTAGATTAACAACATCCTCTAGAACCTCTAAAACCTCAAAAACCTCAAAAACCTCTAAAACCTCTAACACCTCTAAAACCTCAAAAACCTCAAAAACCACTAAAACCACTAAAACCACTAAAACCACTAAAACCACTAAAACCACTAAAACTACTAAAACTACTAAAACTACTAAGACATCTTCTACCTCTCTTCCAATTTCCACTAATAGTAAATGTGGTTCAACTGATGGTAAATGTCCTTCTGGTCAATGTTGTAGTAAATATGGTTGGTGTGGTAGTACTGATAAATATTGTGGTACAGGATGTCAATCTAAATTTGGTAAATGTAATTAAGCGAAGCAATATAACAAAAGAATAAAATAATATCCATAAGGATAAAAAAAAAAAAAAAAAAAAAAGAGTAAAAAAAAAAGATTATTCTTTTACTCCTTAAACTTTAAGATTTTAAGCTTCATATTATACAAAATAGTTGTCAAACTATTAAAATATATATACAAAATATAAAAAATATATATATTTTTAATTTTTTTTTTTTAACATTTTATATTATATATTTATATTATATATATTAAATCTATTATTATAAAAAGATATACTTATATTATACATTTTATTATATATATTAAATCTATTACTTATTAAAAAAAGATATATTAATATAATATTATTAAAAATTTTTAAATCTAATTTTTTTTATTTATTAATATAATATAATATTATTTTTATTTTTATATAATGTAAAAATTTTTAAATGTATTTATTTTTTTCATTTATTAATATAATATAGTATTATTTTTATTATATTATAAAGTCAATTTTATATTTTATGAAAATAATGTTAAAAAAAAAAAGGAAGAAATAATAATAAATATTTATTAAAATATTTAAAAAAAATTTTTTTTTTTTTTTAATTATTTCAATTAATACAGTTAATTGAATATAATTTTTTGTGTGTAAATTATCATTATTGTTAATGGTATCACTGAAGTTGTAAATTTATTTACTTTAAAAATGTAATAAATTTTTTTTTACAGATAAATTTAACATTTTGTTAAAAAGTTATATATAATTGGATATTATTTAAATTATTGAAATTAGTTTTATACTTCATATCAAGTTATGACAATATTTAATGTAATTAAGAATTATGTAAATAAAGTCTATTGTTTCCATAATTATTGATTGATTTTTTCATTAACATAACAAAAATAAAAATATCACATTAATAATTTTATTAAATTATTAATGTGATTTTTAATAAATAATATTTACATAATCTAAATCCATTAACACTACCACCACCACCACCACCACCACCACCACAACAACAACAACAATAATAATATATATAATATTAATTATTTGTTAATTTTTCTTGAGAAATTAATTATTACATAGATAAATTATTATATGTTATATAAAATATATAATATATAATTTTTTTAATTTCTCTTTTTATAGTATAAAAAATATATTTATTTAATATTAGTTTTAATATTAAATTTTTACCATTATTAAATTTGTTTTTATTTTGATGAAATATTAAAAAATATTAATTATAAAATCAATTAAAAATATTATATAATTAAATTTATATTTTATCATTGGAGTGTATAATAATCATATTTTGAATTTTATTAATTATAATAATTTATTGAATTATAATTTGTTTAATAATTATTATTATAATTATTATAAGTTTTATAATTTTAAATGATAATATATTCTTAATATTATAGGATAAAAGTAATTTTTAAAATTTTTCTTTTTTTTTTCTTTTTTTTTTTTTCTTTTTTTTTTTTTTTTTATATTTATTTAATTTTTTTTTTATAGTTATTTAATTTTTCTTTTCATAATTAAAAAATTGTAAAATATTGATTAAAATTTTAATTGTTCAAATATATATTTATAATTGATAAAATTAAATAATAAATATATAAATATATTTATGTAAAATGAAATCATTAACATTTTAATATTATATTCATTACACTTTTATTATTGGTAAAATCAATTCCAGTAAAAACTTTTTTTGATATTCCAAATTCTAATACATATACTATTAAAACTGGAGAAATAAATAAATAAATAAATAAATAAATAAATAAATAAATAAATAAATAAATAAATAAATAAATAAATAAATAAATAAATAAATAAATAAATAAATAAATAAATAAATAAATAAATAAATAAATAAATAAATAAATAAATAAATAGATAAATAGATAAATAAATTTTTAATTTTATAATAAATAAACCATTATATGATTAATTTTTTGTTATATGAAATTATATTTTATATAAATTAAAATTTGAAAATGTAAATATATATGTTGTATATTATTAATTTGGTAATTCTTCAGTTTAATATTTTGAAATATATTATTTAATTTTTAAATATTAACTTTAAAAAAAAATAATAAATAAAATGGATATTTCATATTGTTACATTAAATATAAAAGAATAGACCAATTTTATAACCTTTGAAAAAAAAATATATATATATATATCATCTTTATTACATTAAAGATTTCATTATTAGTACAAAGAATGCTGATATTAATTAAATTTAATGTATATTGTATATATATTTATATCATAAAATTTATTAATTTTACATTAAATTTCTATTATATTAACATTTCTCTATGATATATTTTAATCATTGATATTATATATTTATGGGAGACAATCCAATTTTATTATTATTATTTTTCTATTTACATCAGCTCCATATTCAATTAAATATTTTATTAATGTTTCATTTTTATTGATTATGGTATGCATGAAATAAATAGTGTTCCACATTTTTCATTTTCTTTATTTATTTCTATTCAACTAAATGTTTATATTTTATTTCCTTAAAATAATCTATTATTATGTGATATGTAGATTTATCTACTTTACCCATTGCTTCGTCTAATGGTGATCATCCATGTACATTTTTTTATATATATTTGCTCTGAGATCCATTAAATATTTAATAATATTTATATTTAAATGTGTAGTATCACATGCTTTGTGTAACGGTATATTACCATTAAAAGTTTTTTTATTTATATCCGTTCCAAGTTTAACCAAATATCTTACAATAGCTTCATTTCCACCATAACATGCTTGAAATAATGGTGTTTCACCACACACATTTTCTTTATTTATATTAACACCATGGTCAATTAAATAATTTGCAATAGTCTTATTTCCTCCATCAATTCCATTACATTTCAAAAAATAAAGGTGTATTATCATTTCTATATTCTTTATCTATATCTGTTCCATGTTCAATTAAATATTTTACTATACGTTCATTTCCACTATAACATACTTGTACTTGATGTTTCATCAAAATTGTTTTCTTCATTGATATCAACACCAAGTTCATTTAGATATTTTACTGTATCTTTACTTCAATATTTACTTCTACATGTTTCCATAAGAAGTGACCAATTAACATTTCTATTTATATCTGTTCCTTGTTCAATTAAATATTTTATAATAGTATTATTTCTATTTTTTACATACTTTATATATTGGTGGAAATCCATATTTATCACCTTTATTTATATCTGTATCATGTTCAATTAAATATTCTACTATACAATTATTAGTATAATCGTTTTTACTTTTATTTGTATTTGCACTATGTTTAACTAAATATTTTACTGTTACTTCATTTCCATTTTTACATGCAATATGTAATGGTGTATATGTAATAGTGTATAATCATAATTTCCTCTTATTTTATTTATGTCTACTCCAGCTTCAATTAAATATTTTACCATAATTTCATTTCCACAATTACATGCAACGTGCAATGGTGTATAATAATATTCTCTTCCTTTATTAACATTGGCTCCTAGCATCAATTAAATATTTAACAATAGCTTCATTTGAATTACTACTATTCTTGCATGCATAATACAATGGTGTATTTTCTGAATAACGTTTTCCATCTATACTTGCACCATGATTAATTAAATGTTTAACTATATATTCATTTTTTTTTCTTAAGTACACAATTTGTACATTATAGTTTATTGAGTTTAAATATATTAATATACATAAATTATAAAAATTACACATAATAAAATAAAAGATACTAATAAAAGGAAACCAGATAAATATTATAAATAATAATGAATAATACTGGAGGGTATAAATTTTTCGATTTCTTAATTACCTTTGTAAATAATTTTAAATGCATTTTTTTTTATTTATATTTTATTTATAATAAATAATTTTATTTTTTTATTTTTTTTATTTTAAGATATACATTTATTAAATTAAACATTTATATTTATAATAAAAATAAATAAAAATAAATAAGGAATTATTTTTTATTCAATTATTTAATTTAATATGATAAATAAAATAATAAATATAAATTATTACAGTTTTCTAATTTTCTAGTTTTTTTTTTTTTATTTCTAAATAATACATATTTTTAATTTTGTATTAAAAATTTTTTTTGTTATGTTTCATAATTTTTTTTTTCATATTATTTAAATAATTATTTATTTATTTATTTTTTTTTTTTGAATTTTGCTTTACTCTAATATAATTTAATTTTTTAATTTATTTTTTATTTTTTATTTTTTATTTTTTTTTATTTTTTTATATTTAATTATTAAGGATACTTTCGGTATATGCTTTACAGTATTTACTTCTGGTATCAACAAAATCACTAAGATCGAAATAGGTACGAATATCACTACCTTTATGACGATAAGTTAAATTAGTTTCGAAATCATTAATAGTAAACTGTGAAATTTGTCCATTATAAGGTAAAGATAAATTATTAACAGCATCAATATTCCATTGAACATCTTCTCTAATGAGATTACCAATAACCTTAAGGTAGTTTGAAACTGTTTCAGATTCATAAGTAGTATGAACAATTTCATCTAAAATTGTATCATATCTTTTTTTAATTTGTGGATGTTTTAATAAATTATTAATGAAAAATTGTTCATTTTGATTTTTTTCATAATTAGCCCATGTTATACAATCTTTTATATAAGTATCATGATCAAGAGATGAAATACCCCATGAACCTAATAAGGATTGTTCATAATTATATGGTAAATATTGATATTTTTTAGTTTCTGGATTATAATAGAGTGCTGCATTATTACTATTTAACCAGAAATTATTTAATGGAATAATTAAAGTTTCAATAGCCAATAATCTAAGAGTAGATTCAAGATCAAGGAAAGATTCAAGTGTACTCAAATCTTCTTTTTCTGCTTTATTGGAAGATTTAATCCAGTTATCATAAAGTTTTGTAAATTCAATTAATTTTGACCATTGACCTGATATATTATTTGAATTAACAATATTGCTACCATATTGATCAATTTTATAAATACTTTTGTCTGCATATAATTTATAATCATCACCTTTGTATTTTAAATCACAGAATGGACCATTTGGTGTTGAAGAAGATAATTTATAATCAATACCAATATCTTCTTCTTTATCATTTCCATGAATATAAGCACTAATCCATTTTTTAGTTAAAGTATCTTCCATTAAGTATAATCCATAAACATCATTATTAATTATAAATCTAGCATAAGCACCATCTTGTACTGGAATACCTACAGTTTTATATAATTCAGTGGCAAGTTTTTCACGAATAAGTGATGGATCATAAGCAATACCATTCATTTTAATTGAATTTCTACCTAAGAAACTTTTATTAGTAAATTCAATAAGCCATGAAAGTTTTTTAAAGTTAATACCGTTAGAACCAATTAAACTCATTAAACCAGAACTTTGGAAAACAGAATTTGGTGAAATAATAGTAAAATCACATTGAATTAAAGTATCTTTAGGAACTTTCTTACTATTAATAAATGGTGAAGTTGTTAAATCGGAATAATCCGATTCATCACAGTTTGCATAAATATTATAAATAATATTATCTGGGAAAGGTTCAAAGTTTTTAGAACCCATTTTATATGTAGTCTTTAATTTACTTGGGAGTTTTGGAATATCAATAACAGTATTTGTTCTATATATATAAGATAATATTAATAATAAAAAAGGAAATTTATAATATTTGTAAGTATATATATTTTTATATTTATAAATGTATTTAAATTAATAATATAAACTTATATTATTATATTATATATTATATATTTTATTTATATAATCTATTGTTATTATTATTACCTATTATAAACTTCATTAATAATTGATGTATTATTTAAATAGTTTCTGTAATTCTTTTCTTCTTCAATAATTTCATTATTATCATTAAGAATAACATATTTATATTCTGTAATATTGTTAGCTTTAACATTACCGGAATATACTAATATAAATTAAGTAAAATGAAAAAAAAAAAAAATATATATATATATATATATATATATATATTATTATTATTATTAATATAAAATAAGTATTAAATTTTATATACAATTATATATAAAGTAAAAAGAAATTAAAAAAGATAAAAAAAGAATATTTACATGGATATGTTGAAGACTTTAATGGAACTATATTATCTCCATATTTAACACCTAATTTATAATCATTATTTAATATGGAAACAACATTAAATTCATAGGTTTGAGTTTGATTTATATCTTTAACTGTTTCGACATAAGCTTTACAATATTTTCCTCTTGTATCAACAAAATCACTAAGATCGAAATAAGTACGAATATCACTACCTTTATGACGATAAGTTAAATTAGTTTCGAAATCATTGACAGTAAATTGGTGAATTTGTCCATTATAAGGTAAAGATAAATTATTAACAGCATCAATATTCCATTGAACATCTTCTCTAATAAGATTACCAATAACTTTAAGGTAGTTTGAAACTGTTTCAGATTCATAAGTAGTATGAACAATTTCAGATAAAATTGTATCATATCTTTTTTTAATTTGTGGATGTTTTAATAAATTATTAATGAAAAATTGTTCATTTTGATTTTTTTCATAATTAGCCCATGTTATACAATCTTTTATATAAGTATCATGATCAAGAGATGAAATACCCCATGAACCTAATAAGGATTGTTCATAATTATATGGTAAATATTGATATTTTTTAGTTTCTGGATTATAATAGAGTGCTGCATTATTACTATTTAACCAGAAATTATTTAATGGAATAATTAAAGTTTCAATAGCCAATAATCTAAGAGTAGATTCAAGATCAAGGAAAGATTCAAGTGTACTCAAATCATCTTTTTCTTCTTTATTAGAAGATTTAATCCAGTTATCATAAAGTTTTGTAAATTCAATTAATTTTGACCATTGATCTGATGCATTATTTGTATTAACAATATTTCTACCATATTGATCAATTTTATAAATACTTTTGTCTGCATATAATTTATAATCATCACCTTTGTATTTTAAATCACAGAATGGACCATTTGGTGTTGAAGAAGATAATTTATAATCAATACCAATATCTTCTTCTTTATCATTTCCATGAATATAAGCACTAATCCATTTTTTAGTTAAAGTATCTTCCATTAAGTATAATCCATAAACATCATTATTAATTATAAATCTAGCATAAGCACCATCTTGTACTGGAATACCTACAGTTTTATATAATTCAGTGGCAAGTTTTTCACGAATAAGTGATGGATCATAAGCAATACCATTCATTTTAATTGAATTTCTTCCTAAGAAACTTTTATTAGTAAATTCAATAAGCCATGAAAGTTTTTTAAAGTTAATACCGTTAGAACCAATTAAACTCATTAAACCAGAACTTTGGAAAACGGAATTTGGTGAAATAATAGTAAAATCACATTGAATTAAAGTATCTTTAGGAACTTTCTTACTATTAATAAATGGTGAAGTTGTTAAATCGGAATAATCCGATTCATCACAGTTTGCATAAATATTATAAATAATATTATCTGGGAAAGGTTCAAAGTTTTTAGAACCCATTTTATATGTAGTCTTTAATTTACTTGGGAG
Source organism: Anaeromyces robustus (assembly GCA_002104895.1). Classification (NCBI taxonomy): domain Eukaryota; kingdom Fungi; phylum Neocallimastigomycota; class Neocallimastigomycetes; order Neocallimastigales; family Neocallimastigaceae; genus Anaeromyces; species Anaeromyces robustus. The sequence goes on along the minus strand of MCFG01000417.1, from coordinate 39,861 downwards.
TTTTGGAATATCAATAACGGTATTTGTTCTATATATATAATATAATATTAATAATAAAAAAGGAAATTTATAATATTTGTAAGTATATATATTTTTATATTTATAAATGTATTTAAATTAATAATATAAACTTATATTATTATATTTTATATTATATATTTTATTTATATAATCTATGTTATTATTATTACCTATTATAAACTTCATTAATAATTGATGTATTATTTAAATAGGTTCTGTAATTCTTTTCCTCTTCAATAATTTCATTATTATCATTAAGAATAACATATTTATATTCTGTAATATTGTTAGCTTTAACATTACCGGAATATACTAATATAAATTAAGTAAAATGAAAAAAAAAAAAAATATATATATATATATATATATATATATTATTATTATTATTAATATAAAATAAGTATTAAATTTTATATATAATTATATATAAGTAGAAAGAAATTAAAAAAAATAAAAAAAGAATATTTACATGGATATGTTGAAGACTTTAATGGAACTATATTATCTCCATATTTAACACCTAATTTATAATCATTATTTAATATGGAAACAACATTAAATTCATAGTTTTGAATTTGATTTATACCTTCAAATGTTTCGACATAAGCCTTACAATATTTTCCTCTTGTATCAACAAAATCACTAAGATCGAAATAAGTACGAATATCACTACCTTTATGACGATAAGTTAAATTAATTTCGAAATCATTAACAGTAAACTGTGAAATTTGTCCATTGTAAGGTATAGATAAATTATTAACAGCATCAATATTCCATTGAACATCTTCTCTAATGAGATCACCAAGTGCAGAAAGATAATCAGAAACTGTTTTAGAATCATAAGTACTATAAACAATTTCAGATAAAATTATATCATATCTTTGTTTAATTTGTGGATGTTCTAATAAATTATTAATAAGATATTGTTCATGTTGATTTCCTTTGTAATTAGCCCATGTTATACAATCTTTAATATAAGTATCATGATCAAGAGATGGAATACCCCATGAACCTAATAAAGATTGATCAAAATCTAATGGTATAAATTGATAATTTTTCTTTTCAGGATTATAATAAAGAGCAGTATTACTACCAATTAACCAGAAATTATCTAAAGGAATAATTAAAGTATCGATAGCCATTAATCTAAGAAGAGATTCAAGATTTAAGAATTTTTCAAGAGCTTTAACAGCTTCATTTGAATTATTATTTTTATAAGTTTTAACCCAATTATCATAAAGTTTAGTAAATTCAATTAATTTAGTCCATTGAGTGGATATATCATTTGGATCAACTAAGGATTCATTATATTCATCTACTTCATAAATACCTTTATTCATATAAGTTTTATAGTCATTACCTAAATATTTTAAATCACAAAATGGACCATTTGGTGTAGATGATAATAAATTATAATTAATACCAATTTCAGCTTTATCATTACCATGAACATAAGCACTAAGCCATTTTTTATTTAAACTATCTTCTATTAAATATAATCCATAAACATCATTATTGATAATAAGTCTGGCATAAGTAGCTTCTGGAACTGGAACACCTACTGTTTTATATAATTCAGTAGCAAGTTTTTCACGCATAAGAGATGGATCATTAGCAATACCTCTCATTTTAATTGCTTTTCTTCCAAAGAATTTTTTATCAGTAAATTTAATACCCCAAGAAAGTTTTTTAAAGAAACGACTATTATAACCAATTAAATGAATAGAACCAGGACTTTGGAAAGTAGAATCTGATGATACAATATTAATATCACATTGAACTAACATATTATTACGTACTTTTTTACCATTAAAGAATGGATAAGTTGTTACATTTGTATAAGAAGTTTTATCACATTTTGCATAAACATTATAAATGACATTATTTGGTAATGGTTTAAACTTTTGTGTACCCATTTTAAACATAGGTTCTAAAGAATTTGGAAGGTTTGGAATAGTTACAATTTTATTTGCTCTTTTATATATATATATATATATATAATATTTAAAAATTTATTAAAAAAATTTTTTTTTTTTTTTTTTTCAGTGTTGAATATTATTTATTATTATTAATTATAATTTTTTTTATATATATTTATAAAATTATATTTATTAAATAAAAAGTTTAAATTATTATTATTATTATTATTATTATTATTATTATAATTTTCAGTGTATTTAAATATTTACCTATTATATACTTCATTTATTATGGTATCTTCAGAATAGATTCTAAATTCTTTTTCTTCATCAATAATTTTATTTTTTTCATCAAGTGTAACATATTTATATTTAGTTATTTTTTCAGCTTTAATTGAACCAGTATATACTTTTTTTTTAATTATAATAATGTCATTAAAAAAAAAGATTATCAAAATAATTAAATAAAATATTTATATTAATATATATATATATATATTTTTTGTTTTGTATTGAGTTTTTTTTTTAATAATTAATATTATATAATTATAATATATATATATATAAATATAAATTAATAATAATATAAAAGTTATAAAATATTTACATGGAAAGATGGTTGAGTTTAATGGGACTAATATATTATTAAATTTTACACCTAATGAATATTTATCTCCAGAAATAGAGATAACATTAAAATTGTAGGTAGTAATATTTTTTTTCATATCAACAATATAATCTGGATCTTTTGATATATCAATATTTTCAGTATATTCTCTACAGTAATCACCTCTGGTATCAACATAATCTTGAAGATTATAAGAATCACGTACCTTACTACGATCAGATTTATAAGTTAAATTTTTTTCAAAATCTTTAACAGTAAATTTTTTAACATGACCATTATATGGTATAGATAAATTATTAACAGCATCAATATTCCATTGAACATCATCTCTAATAAGATTAGCTAAAGCATTAAGAAAATCGGAAACAGGTTGAGATGAAAAAGTTTTTCTAGTAATTTTTGCTAAAATCATATCATATCTATTTTTAATTTGAGGATGATTTAATAAATTATTAGTAAAATAATGTTCATAAAGTGTTTCATTGTAATTAGGCCAAGTAATACAATCTTTAATATAATTTGTTGAATCGAGAGAACGAATATCCCATGAACCAATTAAAGTTTGATCAAAATCAAAAGGTATGATTTGATAATCATTTCTTTCTGGATTATAATAAAGAGCACAATTACTCATAATTAACCAGAAATTATCTAATGGAAGAATTAAAGTATCAATAGCCATTACTCTAAGAACAGATTCCACATTAAGAAATTGTTCAAGAGCTTCTACAGCTTTATCAGAATTATCCTTACCATATTTACTAACCCAATCATTAAAAAGTTTAGTGAATTCAATTAATTTAGTCCATTTAGTAGATTCATTATTTGGATCAACTAAATCTTTATTATATTCATCAACTTCATAAGTACCTTTATTTTTATATAATTTATAATTATTACCTAAATATTTTAAGTCACAATATGGTCCATCATAAGTAGATGAAATTAATTTATAGGTAAATCCAATATCAGCTTTCTCATTTCCATGAAGATAAGCACCCATCCATTTTTTATTAAAACTATCACTTAAAAGATATAAACCATATGTATCACCATTAATAAAAAGTCTAGCATATGAACCTTCTTGAACTGGTACCCCTACAGTTTTATATAATTCAGTGGATAATTTTTCACGCAAAAGAGATGAATCATGAGCAATACCTCTCATTTTAATTGATTTTCTACCTAAAAATTTTTTATCAGTAAATTTAAAATTCCATGAAAGTTTCTTATAAGTACGACTACCATAACCAATTAAATGAATAGCTCCAGGACTTTGAAAAACAGAATTAGGTGAAATAATATTGATATCACATTGAACCAATAAATCGTTACGTTTTGATCTACCATTAAAGAAAGGTTCAGTTGTTACATTTTTATAAGCAGTTTCATCACATTTAGCATAAACATTATATATAACGTTATTTGGAAATGGTTGAAAATTGTCAGATCCCATACTAAACATTGGCTTTAATATAGGATCTGGAAGATTTGGAATATTTAAATTTTTATTTTTTCTTTACATAATTAAAACAAAAGTTATTTATTATGAATTCAATGAATTAAATATATAATAAGAGAGAGAGAGAAAATTAAAGATTTATATATCATGTTAATGATTATTATATTAATAATTTATATTTATTATATTTATATGAATGTATATTAAATACATTTTTTCAAAATTTATTTATGTAATTAATAAAATTATTATTTTTCATATTTAATTTGTCATATATATGTTATACATATTTTATATATATGTTTAAAAAAAATTTATAAATTATATATAATATATAATATGATATAATATGATATAATAATTAATAATTAAATAAATATAGTAAAAAAAAAAAAAAAGTTATATATATATAGTATTTATTATTTGATTAATAACCTGTTATATACTTCGTTTATTGCTGAAGTTTCACTGGTATAAGTTCTTGTAAAGGTTTCTTCATCTACAACCTTTTTATTTTTGTTTAATGCAACATATTTATATTGATTAATATTATTAACATTTATTGAACCAGTATATACTTTTGTATATTAATTTTTTTTTAATGTTAATACATTATATATGGTATAGTATAGATTAAAAATATTTTTTTATTAGTTTTTTTTTTGATATTATAATTATTATTATTTTATTAATTAATTAATAACAATATTTGATTATTTACATGGAAAAACTGTAGAATTTAATAGAACTACATTATTATCGTATTTAACACCCATAGAATATCCCTCTCCCAAAATAGAAACCACATTGAAGTTATATAATTTTGCTTTATATATATATTTAAAAGTTTTAGTTTAATATTTCATTTTAAAAAAGAATTATTTTTCTATTTTTTTTTTAATATCTATATTTAATATATACATTATGAAAAGATATTAATAATATATTTACCATTGTTTAATGTAATTAAACAAGCAATAATAATTATAATTTGCTTTAAAAACATTTATATTAGTTAATTTATTTAAATATTTATTTTATTATTTTTTTTTTTATATTTTATATTAGTATATTGTATATTTTTTTATTTTATTTTTAATATTTTATTTTATTATTTTATTTTTTTTTTATCGTATTTTTTATTTTTTATTTTTATTTTAAAACTTTTATTTTTTTTATTATATTGTTACAATATAATAGTATATTATGGTTTTTACATTAAGTATTTCTTTTTCTAATAATATACTAATATATTGTTATTATTATTATTATTTTAAATAATTTTTATTTGTTATAATATAGTAGTATATTATGTTTTACATTAAGTATTTCTTTATCTAATAATATACTAATATATTATTTATTTTATTTTATTTTATTTTATTTTATTTTTTTTTTTTTTTAAAAGTTTAAAAAAAAAGGAAAATGTTATTTATATATATAAAAAAAAATGTAAATTTTTATTTTTATTTTAATTTTTATTTTTTTTTTCATTTATTGTTTTATTAAATGGTTATTATTATTCTTTAAAAAAAAATAATTAAATTATATAAATATATTATTGAATAATAATAACAAATAATAACAACAATGATGATAAATAAACATTCTTTTAAAGATTTTTTTTTTTATTTGGGATTTTTAAATTTTAATGGATAACACAAAAAAATTGTGGAACCTTTTTAGTTAATTTAATTTTTGATAACAAACTTTAATTATTATTAATAGAAAACAAAAAAAAAAAAATATTTAATAAATGAATTAATTAATATTAAATAAAAAAAAATTTTTTTTTTCTTTTTCTTTTTTCTTTTTCATTTTCATTTCTTATGTTTATTTTAACTTTCTTTTCTTTTCTTTTTTTTCTTTTTCTTTTAATATTTTTTTTATATTTTTTAAATATTTTTTATTTTTTATTATTCTTTATTATTTTTCCTTTTTTTTATATTTTTTCAATAATTAATACTAAAAAAAATATAAATATCATTATAAAAATAATGTGCTTATTATTAATTATTTATTATATTTTAATATAATGCTATTTGTAAAATTTTATTGGCATAAAATAATCTTAAAAAAAAAAAAAAAATTTTTTTTTTAATCTTTTATCATATTAATATATTAATATATATTATAATATATTTATGAATATATTAAGATAAATTTTTTTTTTAATTAATATTTAATATAGGATTACCATTGTTTACCATTAATTGAAATTTTCTATGGAATTGGAAATTGTTTATTATTTATTATATGGAAATAAAATAATTTTTTTTTTTTTTTAAAATAATATATTAATATTAATATTAATATTAATATTATTTTTATTGTTTTGTTTATTGATGTTGATTTTTGTATACCATTTATTATTAAATAACTAATATTTCTTTGTCTCATTTTTAAAATATAAATAAAAAATTAAGTAATATTATAAGTATTAAATTAGAATATTTGTATTACATAATTCATCTTGTTTTATTATATAATTATTATTATTATTATTATTATTATTATTATTATTATTATTAACAATTTTAGTAATTTATCATGAATTATTTTTTCATGTTTTAATATTTATAAAATTATTTTTATTTTATTATTATTATATTACTGTTATTATATATAATGGTTAAAATATATATATATAGAATATTAATATAAAAAATTAAAATATTATTTTAAATATTGAAATACATTTATTTTATGTATTTTGATATTCAAAATAAATTTATTGTTTTCATAATCTTAATCTACTATAATTAAGTTAAATAATAACAATGTATTCTAACTACATTTTATTAATTGTACTTTTATTTAATATTTTAGCATCACTTATCTTTTAAATTATAAACAATGTAAATTAAGATGTAGTCAAATATACATTAGATATGTTACAACTATTGTTAAACATATACATTTAATGTTTAATTAGGCATATTATAAAATATATTATATAATTAAGTTATTACTATATAATTTTTATTTTTAAAACTATATATAATAAATTATCAATAATTAATTTTTATTTTTTAATCATAATATTTATACAGAAGAATTCGAGTAAAAAAAAAACTATTTATATATGGCTGAGATAATATATAAATAATTATATTTATAGAATAAATACATCCTTAATAAAATGAGTCATCTTATTTAATTATGAATTATATTGTTAAACATAATATTTCTTGAAATATCAATACACAAATATTACTTCAGATATTTAAAGTATTTTTATCTTTATTAATAATAATTACTATTATAATATAAATTCCTATTAGAAGCTTTGTAATAAAAATAAAAAAGTTCTTTCTATAAATCTTTTTTAACAATAATTATTAATTAGATTTATAATATCCTATTAATAAAATTATACTTATTAATATTTAATTTATTATAATAATTGATATGATATCTAATTATTATGATAATTAATAATATCTTATTAAAATTTTTATGAAAGTAATATATGAATTTCATCATTATTATCATCTATACTTTGATATATGTTATTTGTACTTTGTATTTTTATTATTTTGTATAATAAATGATTACAGAAATATATATATTATGCTTATTAATTATTCAACAAGGAAATTTAAAGTAGGCCATATTAAGGTCTAATATCACATAAGATACTGTAGTATCTATATTAAATTACACAATGAAATTTTAATAAAAAGGGATATAGAAAGAATTTAATGTTTATGATCATAATTTCAATATTAATATTAAAATTATACAGAGAAAAACAATATATAAATAATAAATAATGTAATATAAAAATTAAGAATATTAATGTATGGATAATAGTAAATTTCATTGATATTTAATATTGATATTTGTAAATGTAAAAGCAAGTTATTTAACTGGATAATTTTTAATAATAATAAATAATAACAACAACATTTAGTTATTATATAAATATGTATGTATATATATGCCTGTACAATATTTATAATTTATAATAATAGGATCTTTATTTTTTTTTTAATTAAAATATTACTTAAAGTATTATATAATATAAAATTTAATACTACTGTAATATTAATTTAATATTTTATTAATATAATTTAGGAAATATTTCTGTATAAATTGAAATGGGATGAATGCATTAAAATATATTAATAGAATAAATGAAAACATTTAAAATTTATTAGAAACTTAGTAATTCTTATTAATACATTGAATGTATAATGAAAACAAACAAACAAACAAATAAAAAAATAAATAAACAAACAAATGAATAAATAAATAAATAAATAAATAAATAAATAAATGAATAAATAAACAAACAAATGAATAAATGAATAAATAAATAAATAAATAAATAAATAAATAAATAAATAAATAAATAAATAAATAAATAAATAAATAAATAAATAAATAAATAAATAAATAAATAAATAAACAGATTGTTATTATGTCTAATTATTATATATACAATAAAATATATTAAAATAATGATAAAAAAATATTTTTCATGCTTTTTTTAATATCTAAATTTTTATTATATAACTTAAAATGTCATATAGTTGGAAAGTTTTCATATTTTTTATTATTTTTTTTTTACTTTTTTTTATATTTAATATTTACTTCTATCAAGAAAAATATTTATATTTATTATTATAAATATGAATTATTATATTGTACATTTTATGTATGGCTTGATCAAATACAATATTATACATTTTACCTTTACATCAATAAAAATTTTAAATTAAATACATTAAGAAAATGTATTTAATTTAAATTATTTTCCTATTCTGACACTATTATATTAATTATTTATAAGCAGTTGGGTTAAAGTTATATTTAATAAAGTTTATAATTATTTTGTTTATAAATTTTAATTAACTAACTTTTTCTGTTATGTGATTTATTACGTAGGTTCATATTCTTTTATAGAATTAGCCCATACTCTAAATTAATATTTAGCATAAATCCTTATTGTAAATAAATTATATAAATATTTTAAATACATAATTTTTTTAGTATAAATTCATACACAATTAATTATAATTTATTTAAATACATTTTTTAAGGTTTTAGATTAAAATAATCTGAGTGTAGCATTTCGGCAATGTACATGAAATTTTTTGCATTGACAGGTCCTTTACGCCACATTTCATATTGTAAATTTATATAAATATTTTTTAACGCCACATTTATATAAAAAATTTTTAAGAGAGTTTATATACTAGTACTTGTATATTAAAACATTTCTTATTTATTTCATAATTTAAAGAATTATAAATATAAATTTTAAATTTCACTTAATATTTTATTTATTTCATAAGTTAAATAAAAAAAAAAAAAGAAATATTAATAAAAAGAAGATACCACTAATAAATTGGTTTCATAAATCAATAATAAATAAAATATTGATTTTAATAATATAATAAATTTTTTATTAATTTAATTTATAAGCCACAATATAATACATTTAAATAATACGTTATTTTAATGCGCGATACATTTACGAAATACATTGCCGAAATGCACACTTCCCTAAAATAATGTATTATTTTTTAATACATTAATTATTTAATTAATAATTTTAATATGAATGTACATATATAGAGATATTAAATTTATTTACTTTATTACGTATTTATGTTTCATAAATCATAATTTATTAAAAGTTAAAAAACTATTTTTATTAATATTTAAACTATATATTTTTTTGGCTAAAGTTACAATAATATTGATTATCTAAATAATAATAATTCTGAAACTGTAACCTATTAATTTTTAAATGTTAAAAAAAGTAATAATCATAGAAAGTACTATAATTAAAATATTTAAAGAATTATTAAAATACTGATTGTAAAATTTAAATATTATTTAGTTGGTTAAATATTGTTCTTATTTGTATTCATATTATTGTTCAAAAAAATATAAAAATTAATAATAAATTTGTTCATTAATAATTTAATAATATAATACAAAAGCGTTATTAATAATAAATAAAGGTTTCTAATGATTTATGATTCTTTTTTTTTTTTTTTTTTTTTTTTTTTTTTATTATTAATTAATATGAATTTTTTTTTTCAACAAGTTTTTTTTAAAAAAAAAAATTATATTATGAAACCTTTTTTCTTTTTTTTTTTTTTTACTTCAAAACCTTTTTTTGTTATCTACAATACAATTATTTAAGCCACATCAATCTATATTTATATTAATTAAATTGAGTAATTTAATTTTTGTATAAATTAATTTTTTTGGTAAAAATCAAGTATAAATAAAATACAAACTTGTACTATATATGAATTTTCGAGATTTCTACCATGACTCAATAAAATAAACTTTTTTTGTTATTTAATAATCTATTAATTATCAACTTTTTTCTCAAATAATATATTAATTAAATAAATTAAATTAAATTGACATGTTATTTTATCATATATTAATTAAATCTATGTTTCATTTTGAAATATATTGAGTATTGAGAAAAATTTATTTGTTTTGCTAAATATATATTATTAAAGTAGATATAATAATTTAATATGTATTTAATAATTAATATTCTTATTTTTTTTGACCATATGATTTTAAATATTTAATTATTTTGGTATATTATATATTAAATTTCCATTTTCTTATTAATTAAAGAATAAATGTAATAAACATCAAAGAACATTATTTAATTAATTTACAAAATAGTATATAAAGCAAGTTATTTCACTGTACTTTTTTATCACTAAATAAAAAAAAGATAAAAAAATAAATAATAATAAGAGTTATATTTTAGTTAATATTAATAAAATGTATAAAATGTTATAAATATACTACTCTAATATATTTATAAAGAGAGTTATTTAAATATTAAAAAAATTATAATTAAAAAAAAAAAAGTTAAAGTATTTTTTTTTTTAAAGAAATATAATTTTTTAAATATTTAAATACCATTCTCATCTTTGCCCCTATTTTTGCTTGAATTATCATCTATTGAGAATGAATATAAAATACCGGACATACTATTAATTATATTAAGGGTATTGAAGAAACAAGATCTTTTACTAATAAATTGAAAGAAATTTAATAGTAATGATATTGTCGATTCTATACTTGAATTGGATTCTTCTAATGTAATAGCTACTATTATTTAAAGCTAATAGTAAACATGACTATCAGATCAAATTACTTGACGTTGAATAATTCTTTTTGAAGAATTATGTTAATGATAAGGAAGTTCCTATTAGCAGAGTTATCAGATGATGGTTTCTTTATATTGATAAGGAAGCTCCTATTTGAAGAATTACGTCTGTTTGAAGAATTACGTGACGATGGTTTACTGATACTGAAAGGAAACTCTTGAGAAATTATTTAGTAGTTTAACTCTAACTAAAAGATAGTACTGATGAGAATTATTAAAAAAAAATTTTTTTAATTATTAAGAAGAATATTAATAAAGTTAATATGAAGATTTCATATTAATCACTCCGTTATTGAAACATATATATAACTTATTAGTATTTATAATATTTAAATATTAATAAAATGTTTTTATAAATATTTTTTTTAAAGTATTATATATATAAATGAAAATATATATATTATTTTAATTAATTAATATTCTTCGTATATATAATGTCAATATTTAAAATATTGATATATATTGATATACATTTTTAAGAAGAAAGTAAATATTAATATTTAGTTATCTTCTTAAAAGTTAATGAATTTTTAATATTTTATTAATATTAAATAAAATATATTTAGTAATATTATGTATATAATATTTTATATACTTAATATTAAGTATCGTGAATATATTTTGTTATGCCATAAATATATTCATTTTTTATGTTTTATTAAACATAAATGAATGTAATTTTTTAAAAACTAAATAATTAAATTGAATATAATTAATTATTTTTTTTTAAAAAATAATTACTTGAAATAATTAATTGAATGAAATTAATTATTTCTTTAAGTAGTTTTAAAAATTGATATAATTAATATAATTAATATAATTAAAATAATTAAATGAATAATATAATATAAAATCAAAATTAATTTTATATAAACTTTTTATTTTATGAACAACAAAATTAAAATCTATTAAAATGAACAACAATTGAAATCTATTAAAATTTATTAAAATGAACAACAAAAATTAAATTAAAATCTATTAAAATGAACAACAACAACAATTGAAATTAATTATAAAAAATTAAAAATATAAAATGTAATATTTTTTTAAAAAAAAAAACTAAAAAAACTTAATTAAATATAATAATCATTATTAGAAACAATAAATGTAGTAATAATTAAATGATATAATTTAAGGATTACAATAAATATTGCTAATACGAAATAATATAATTTAAAAATTCTTAATAGAATATTAAATAAAAACCTTTAAAAATATATGTTTATGTTTTTTTTTTTTTTTTTTTTTTTTTTTTTTTTTAAATTAACATGTACAATTAATGAGAGGAAAATAATTTTTATATTTTTATTTTATTATACTTTTTACTAACTGTATATCGAGTTATGCTCTTTCTAATAAATTCATAAGACCTGAAAAACTTTGGTCTTAGAAAATACATGAATACACTAATCATTATCCTCAATTAGTATAATAATAATAAGAACACTCCAGGCAGCTTCAAGGGCGTCGGCATCAAAAAGAAGAGGCATGGCATTTATTTATTTTATTTTGACACAAATTCTATTCGTTGAATGGGAGAGGTTAGAATTTTAACTTCTTTCCCTTTTGATTATTTAATATTTTTAATTTGATTAATATTTGTGATAAATTTTATTATTTTCTTTTGTATCCTTTTATTACTTTTATTTATTTTACATTTCATGTATTGTATTATTCTTTACTAATATGTAATCCATGTTTCACATGTAGAATTTTAATTTAAATTAATTACTTTAAATATATTTCTATCGGAAAGACTTGCCAAAGAAGATCTTTAGCGGAATATTTACATAGGTAAAACTTTCTTAATATTAAAAAGAAATTCTTAAGATTCTGTACTAATTTTCAATATTTTGACGAAACTATTTCACCTTGGTATTTATAGGAAAAGCCTTGATTTTTTTCTTTCTAAACTTTATTCTACGTTTTCTTGATGTATTGTTAAATGAATTTCTTATAAATCGAGGTGTTGAACATAAGTTGCTCTATCTCATCAGGTTAACTTATTTATTAATGAAATCTTAAATAATTGTGAAAATTTTGTAATTAAATTTAGTAATAAGTACTGATACTGCTGGTATAATAATAATAGTATTTTTAGTTATGATATTATATTCATAGGACCTTTTATTTTTTTTTTTTTTATAATAAATAAAAATATTAACCTAAGGGAAAGTTTATTAGACGGTACACTATCTTTAATATAGTGTTACTTTTTAGTTTTGTAATATTGTATCATTTACAGAGTGAGGAGTAAAATATGGATTGTATCACTAAACTTATTTTAATTACAGAATTTATTATTATATATATATATTTATGTTAAACATTAATATAAAATAAAATAAAAATAAGCTAAAAATTCTATCTAAAAAATACATTATTAATTTTTTATCATTGTACAAAATTTAAATATATTAATAACCAATAACCCTTAATAATAAATATAAACAAGGAAACATATTTTTTTTATTTGTTTTACAAAAATTAATATTATTATATTTTTTATTACTATTACAATTATTAATATTAATATATTATAATTAATTAATAATTTATATATTTATTATTAATTATTTATTATTAATTTTTTTTTTAATTTAAAAAAAACTTTATTTTAAAAACTAAAATATAATTTTATAAAAAAAAAATTATTATTTAAATGTAAATAATATTTTAAAGAAAGTGAACTTTAAATATTAATAAAAATAATAATAATAATAATAATAATAATAATAATAATAATAATAATAATAATAATAATAATAATAATAATAATAATAATAATAATAGTAATAATAATAATAATAATAGTAAAAAAGTCTTAAATAAAAACAATAATTTATATTTAAGGGAAAACACATAATAATAATTATTAAAAAAAGTATTTATTATTATTCTAAATGTCAAAATTCCAAATTCCAAATTTCTTATTAATTCTTGTTTTATTTTTTCAATTATCTTATTCAGAAATATCTGAAGATAATAAAAATAATGGATATATTAAAAATTCTAAAATAAAAACGAATAAAAATTTTATTTATAAATCATCTGATGATAAATTTCATTATAATTTTTATTGTTTAGAAGATAATAATAATAAATGTGATTTAATAAAAAATGATGTCCATCAAGCTATTGAATTATTATCAAAAAATTCTGGTAAATTGAAATTTATTATTTATTTATTTTTATTATTTTAATGTATTATAATACTTTTTTTTTCCCTGAAAATTTCATTTATTTATGTATTTATAAACATTTCTATATATATATATTATATTATAATAATTCTTAGAATCATCTCGGAAATTCGAATTTGATGTCATTGTTGATGATTTTTTAAAATATGAATTTATTAATAAACAAGAAATAATAACTATTATATTAGATAAAGATATTTCTACTTCTACTTCTTCTTCATATTTAACTCTATTAGATAATGATAATAATAATTCAAAAAATCTTATTTATCAACCTTTAATACAAGTTATAAATTCATTTACTACTACTAATAAATTCAGAAAAAGAGATTTCATTATTTTATTAAATAATTTCAAAAATGTTCAAATACAATTGGATTCCCAAATAAATTATAAAGCTTTAATTTTAAATGAAATTATTAAGGAATTAAATGAATCAACTGAAATTCAATTAAATACACCTAAAATATATGCACGTAATGAAAATAATCTTTCAAGAATACTTAGTGTCATAGGGACTTGGAATGAAGTAATAAATGATACTTTAAATATATTTGGTAGTTATAAATCATTTGCTCATTGGAATAATACCTTAATTAGTAGTAATATAGATACTTTTTCTTTAATTGATAATAAATATAAACGTATTATTGCTGTTGGAGATATACATGGTGATTACAATAAATTATTAAAAATTATGAAACATGCAAAGCTTATAGATGATAATAATGATTGGATAGCTAATGATAGTATTTTTGTACAAACAGTATATATCAAATGATTAAATTAAAAATAATCAATGTTCTATATATATAGATATATAATAATAATAATAATAATAATTAATAATAATGTTAAATATATTTTAAAATATTTAATATAGGGAGATTTAATTGATCGAGGTGATGATTCAAGAAATATTTTTGATTTACTAATTAAAATAAAAAATCAATCAAAGCAATTTGGAGGAAAAGTCTATACATTATTAGGAAATCATGAGTTAATGAATATGCAAGCTGATTATCGTTATCTATCACCTAATGATGTTGCAGAGTATGGAGATATAGTGAATCGTGAAAATGCTTTTTCACTTAATGGAGAATATGGTAATTTTCTTAGACGTGAAATGGATCCTATAGCTGTTGTTGGTGATACATTATTTATTCATGCAGGGTAAAATTTATTATTCTTTTATAAAATATTAAATAATATTTATAAATGTATATATTTATATATATATTTATTTATAATGATGTTAATATATATATATATTTATTTAAAATGATATATATATATATTATTTTCTCCTATAGATTGACATCTGAATATGCTTATATTGGTGTTGATGATATTAACGAACGTATACATGATCTCTTAATTAATGCTCCTTCCTATGATGAATTATATAAATTTAATGAACAACAAAATTATACTCATCCAATTTTTAGTGATCCTTTATTTAGTGATTATGGACCACTTTGGACAAGATTTTTGTCATTAAATATAAATGAACAAGCCGTGTGTAATGATTTAGATGTAGTTTTTGATATAGTTAAAGTAAGTTTATTTATTTAGGTATTTAATTTTTAATAAAAAATAAAAATAAATAAATAATAACAATAATGATGAAAAAATAAATCTAAAAATATATATAAAAATTAAAATGATTATTATTTATTTATTTATTTATTTATTTATTTATAAAATATATATATATATATAATAGGTAAAAAGAATGGTTATTGGGCATACTGTTCAAGATCAAGGTAAAATTAATTCGAAATGTAATAATCGATTAATATTAATTGATATTGGATTAAGTGATTATTATGGTAGTTATTTTGGCTATTTAGAATTTTTAAAAGAAACAAAAGAAATTTGGGCTATATATAATTAAAAAAAAAAAAAATAAATCGTTATAAAAATGAAAACAAAGCAAAGCAAAACAAAACAAAACAAAAAAACAAAAAAAAAAAAAAAAATAAAAAAATAAAAAAGAATTATCATTATATACATGTATGTAAATATACCAATAAATAAATATTATTTTATTTATAACAATTATAACATATATGATGAAAATAAATAAATAAAAATATGTTTGTATATAATAATATATAAATAATATAAAAATAAATTAATATAGTATTAATATCGTACATATCTTAAGTATAATGTAAATATATATATAGATATAGATATAAAAATAGTTACAGAAAGATATAAAAAATAAAAATAATAATATAAAAATATATATTTTTTTAATAAAATATATAAAATAAAACATAAAAAAAAAAAAAAAAAAAAAAAAAAAAAAAAAAAATAGAAAATTAGTAAATTGACACCTTATTTTATATTAAATCTCCAATTCTAAATGTTGATTTAATAAAATCATAATAAAAAAAAATATATATATTTTTAGAATTTACTTTTATTCTATATAATAAAATTAGAATTATTTGTTAAAAATTTTACCATTATATTTATATTATAAATAATATAAATATAATGGTTAATTCTAATAATTTAACTAAAAGGAATGTAATAATAATTAGTATATAATTTATTTCAATATGATAGTAAAAATAATGATAATATATGGTTGTATTATAAAAAACGAAATTAAAAAAAAAAAAAAAAAAAAATAGAAAATTATAATAAAATATTTTATTGTTAATACAATTTTTTATTTTTTATTTTTTATTTTTTTGTATTTTTAATTTACTTATTTATTTATTTATTTATTATTATTTTTTTTAATTTATTTTATTTATGTCTTGGTTTATTTTCATTATTAAAATATTTTTTGAAATTTTTATAATAATAATAATAATAATAAAAAATTCATATTAATTAATAATGCAATTTTTTGGGAGAGTTAAAAAAAAGAAACAACTTATATTTATATAATCTATATTATATTATTATTATAATATAGATTAGATTAGTATTTATTATTTAATTTAAATATTATAAAGATATTTTTGTTTTTGTTTATATCATTGTATGATATTTTTAAAGATAAAAATAAAAAAAAAAAGTTATGATTATTTATGTAAGTGTTAGGTGTGTGTGTATAAGCATGATAATTTTTTTTTTTTAAAAAAAATATTTTTTTTTTTAATATTAAGTATATATTGATTAATAATAATTTATTTGATTTTGATAATACAATATTAAAGAAAAAAAACAAAAAAAATAATAGATTGATGTAATTTTGATTTTGATTAATGATAGTAATAAATATTACATAATAAATTTTTGGTTCATATCCATTAATCTACCAGAACTTAATTGTGGTTTTTGACTGAAATTAATTAAATGTTTTCTGGTTTCTTTTAATAATTGTAAATAAGTTAAATTATCTTTAGATTTAACAGCTTTAATGAATGCGTAAGACATAGCACCAGTAGCTTGATTATCAATTCTTGTATCTGAACTGGTTTGACTGTCCTTACAACCACTAAACATAACAACATCAGCAAAAGATGATCTTGTTTCTTCATTCTTCTTTTTAATTTTTTCACTATTTTTCTTTAATTTATCAACCTAAATTTTCATATATATCATAAAAATTTTTATATAATATATAAATGATTATTAAGAAATTTAAATAAAAAAAAAAAAAAAAATAAAATTATTAATTAATAAATAAATAGATAAAAAATTTAACTAACCTCAGCAAGATCCATTACACTAGATATTGTTCCTAAAATATCACCAGTAGCAATACTTGCAAATGTTTTATGTAAAAGTTTTACTGATGATGGACCCTTTTGAATAACTAATTTACCATCATCACCATAAATATATGGAAGATCAAGAGCTGTACCACTATGACATGAATCAAAAATAGCTGTTAAACGAACACCTTCTGGTAAAGGTCTTACCATAATAGCATTCATTTCATCATCAACAATTTGTCCACTTGTTTTATAATCAACTGGTAAAATAGTTTCATCATAACCATCTACTTCATCACCATCTAATATATTTTTATTTTATTTTATTTTATTTAATTTTATTTTAATATATATAAATTTAAAGATATTATTTAAATATATTAATATATGAAAATAAAAATTTTATATTTATAAAAAAAAAAAAAAACAAGATATATTATATACCTAAATCTTTTGTTTGACTACCGTGACCTGAGAAATGGAAGAATAATGAATCACCTTTTTTACAATTCTTTTAATTATAATATTTATTATTATTATTATTATTATTATTATTATTATTATTATTATTATTTTATAAATATAATTTTTTGCATATTATTTATGCATAAAAAAAATATATTTAAAAAAAAAAAAAAAAATTTAATACATATATTATTATTTTTTATTATAAAAATAAATAATATATATTTAATAACTTCAAAATTAATACGTATGTACATATATTCTATATATGTATTGTTTAATATTCAAAAAAAAAAAAAAAAAAAAGATTATTTAAACTTACTTTTACAAGCCATTTCATAGCATTAATCATATTCTTTCTAGTTGGAATATTATATGGATTATTCTTTTGGTCATCAGTTAAAATAACCATATTTTCTGGACTATCACTGAATCCAAATTTTGTTATTAGAAGCTAATAAAAGGAAATTATATAAATATATAATAAAATAAAAATAGAAAGAAAATTTAATTATCATATATATATAAAGTGAAATTATTATTATTATTATTATTTTTTTTTGTTTTTTTATTTTTTTTTTAATTATTTGAAATTTATAAAACTTAAGAATATTTATATTATTTAAAAATTTTTATATATTATATGAAAAATTTAAAATTTCTGAAATTTGTAAATTTTTTGTTACTTACTTCTTTTATATTTTTAACATCATTTATACAACCTCTTAATTGAAATTGTTGTCCAATATAGTTAATACCAATTAATAATGCTTTCTTTTTAAGGTTAATAATTATAATAATAATATCACAATAAAAGAAAATACATTAATATTTTATTAAAATTATATATATACTTTCTTCATTTTCATATTATATATATATTCTTTATAAAAAAAACTTTTATTATAATTATCATTTATAAAAAATAATTACTTTATTTCCTTGACAATTTGAAATTTCGTGCTAAATATATTTATAATATTTTTTTTTAGAAAAAAAAAAAAGTTAATTATAAAATACTAAATTCTTATATGTTATAATTACATATTAAAACTTAAAAATAATATTTACATCTTTGAAATATTGAGCTGGTGGTTGATAAAATACTGGCGCACTATTTGGTAATGGCATATTATATGGTTGTGGTTGTTGTGGTTGTTGTGGTTGTTGATTACCTTGATATGGAACAACTAAATATGGATCACCTGGTCCTGTATATGGTTGAGGATTATAGGGTGTAGCTAAATATGGATCACCTGGGCCATTATATGGTTGTTGTGGTGGTGGTTGACTATATGAATCAAAAGTTAATGATACTGGTCTTTGTCCTGGTGTTGGACCATATGTTGAGGAAGGTGTACTAAAACTACCAAAAGTATTTGGTCTTTGATAGGAATCATATGAATTAGCTGGTGGTGGTTGCCCATATGGATTTGGATTTTGATTATAAGGATTGTATGGGTTTTGTTGACCATAAGGTCCTGGTTGAGGATATGGATTTTGATTATATGGATTTTGATTATATGGATTTTGTGCACTTCCATATGGATTAAATCCTGCTTGATCTACATTATTTTGTGTAGGATAAGGATTATTGCCTGGTGGAGGATAAGGATTATTGCCTGGTGGAGGATATGGATTATTACCTAGTGGAGGATATGGATTATTTCCTGGTGGAGGATAAGGATTACCACCTGGTGGTGGATATGGATTATTTCCTGGTGGAGGGTATGGATTATTGTAAGGTGGATAAGGATTATTGTTACCACCGTATATCATTATTTAATTTTTTATTAATTTAATTGTAATTAATTTTACTTAATAATTTTTCTTAATTAAATGAATGTTATTTTATTATTATTATTATTATTATTGTTATTATTATTATTATTATTATTACTATTGTTTTGATTTGAAAAAACAAGAAGACATTTTATTAATTTATTTTATTATATTACTATATTATATTATTTAATGAATTTTTTTTATAAATATAATACTTTTCAAATTTCAAAATTTGAAAACTTCTTTTTTAGTTTTATATATTATTTATTTAATATATTTCAATTAATAATTGTTACAATATTATTTAAAAAAATTATAAAAATTAATAATTAAGAAAATGAATAAATAATAAAGTAAATAAATAAATAAATAAATAAATAAATAAATAAATAAATAAATAAATAAATAAATAAATAAATAAATAAATAAATAAATATTGTTTTAAATAAATAATAATAATAATTGTTAAATAAATAATTATATATTATTTAGTATATTTTCTTAATATAAATTTTAATAAAAAAATGTATTGCAATATATTAAGTAATATAAATAGTAATATATATATCATTTTAAAAAATAGTAATATAGTTATATATAAAAAAGCTTTCAATTGTTGTTTTAATATAATTTATAGCCAATAATATTAGAAAAAAAGTACTATTTTAAAACAAAAATTATTTATTTATTTATTTATTTATTTATTTATTTATTTATTCTTATACTAGTTGTATAATAATAATATTGTAATAAATTACAATATTACTATTATATTATTATTATTCATGGTCATTTAATTTTAAACTAACAATTTATTACAAAATTATTATTATATTATTATTACTTCTGGTCATTTAATTTTAAACTAGTAATTTATTACAAATTATTGTCATTTAATTTTAAACTAGTAATTTATTACAATATTATTATTATATTATTATTACTTATGGTCATTTAATTTTAAACTAGTAATTTATTACAATATTATAATATTTTCCAGTCATATATTAATTTTAACAAAAACTTTAAAATTAAATAATCATAAGTAATAATAATAATATAACAATAACTGCCTATTAAGCTAATTAAAGTATAACATTTTTATTAATATTATTGTTAATAATTATAATTTATATAGTTATTATTTAATCATAATAATTTTTTTTTAATATAGGAATTCTTTAATAAACTTTAATATATATCAAAATATTTGTTTATAATTATAATTATAAACAGTTATTATTAATAAAAATATTAGATTTTATGAAGTATACATACAAACACACACACAAAAAAAAACATTTCTTTATATATAAGGTTGATTAAAAAAAAAATTTTTAAATAACGGTTTTATAATATTATTAATAAAAAAGCTAATGAATAAAGATGAAAATGAAATAGATGAAATAATTAAAAATGAAGATATTTTTGAATTAAAGGAATATTTTATAAAAAATTCTGATATTACTGAGGAATATATTAATTATATATTAAATCTTGCAATTGAAAATAATGCATCCCTAGAAATAATTGAATTAATTATAAATCAAAAAAAAAATCAAGAAAAAGAAAATGAAAAAATACTTTTTCTTGCTATAAAAAAAGATAAATTTGTACTTTCAAAATTATTAATAAAGAAATATAATGCAAATATAAATGCAGTAATAAATAATACGAATATTATTAAATTATTATGTACAGAAAAACTATTAACAGTTGAAAATTTAAATTTTATATTAAAAAATAATCTTAATAAAGATTATATTACAGGGGATATTATAACAATTTGTATTCAACTAAAATTAATAAATATTTTATTTAAATATATTTTTTTTGATAAAAATTATGTAGATTATATTGTAAATATTCTTTTAAAATGTTATAAGAGTAAAAAACCATTATCAAATACAGAAATAAAAGATATTGCAAGAATTAAAGCAAATAATATGGAAAATATTTTAGATATATGTTATTATGGAATAAAAAATTGTAATTATGATTTAATATCATGTTTATTTGAATATGCTATCAATAATCATATTATTATTGATATTAATAAAAAAAATATTAACAATAATAATAATTTTATATTATTAGAGGCATGTCGTAAAAAGAATAACGAAATAATGAATTTGATTTATCAATATGCTATAGAGTTTAATATTACTTTAAATATTAATGATAAAGATAATGATGGTAATTATCCGTTATTGGAGGCAACGAAAAATTTTGATGAAGATACTGTCATATCATTAATTAATTATGCTAATACTCATAATATTATTATGAATATAAATGATAAGAATATTGAAAAAGATTATCCACTAATAATAGCTTACAATGGATCTAAGAATAATATTATAGAAATATTGCTTGATTATTGTAATAAACATAAAATTATATTAGAAACTAATGAAAAAAATAAAAATGGAGCTTTTCCGTTATTACAAATTGTTAATAATCAATACATAAATTATGATGATAAATACAAATATATGAAGTTATTATTTAAGTATAGTGAAAAAAATAAAATCATATTAAATATTAACGATAAAAATAATAACGGTGAAACTATTTTATTAAAATTATTAAATATTAGTAGTAATGTAATATTTGGTAAAATGTGTAAAATGGTATTCGAATATGCTGATAAGCACAATATGATAGTAGATATTAATAGTTCTGATAAAGATGGAATATACCCATTATTAAAAGCTGTCTCTTTTAATAATATGTATAATATAAAAGTATTACTTAACTACGCCAATAAACACAATATTATATTTAATATTAATCAACAGGCTATTGATAAAACTTATCCATTATTAATAGCAGTTAAACATCAAAATATTGATATCATAAAATTTTTAATTCATTATGCCAATGAACATAACATTATATTGAATATTAATGAAAAATCTAAATGTGAAGATTATCCAATTTTTGAAGCAATTTATAATTGCTATGGAAAAAATAAAATAGAAATGGTAAAAATATTGTTAGATTATGCTTATAGTCATAATATTATGATAGATATTACTCAAAAATCTATATATTGTTTTTCTCCATTATTAGAAGCTATAGAACAAAGAAATTTAGAATTAGTTGAGTTGTTATTAAAATATCCTAATCAAAATTTTTCTAAAAAAAAAATAGATATTAATGAAAAAAATGAAGAAAATAATTTCCCATTATTAGAAGCGGTATATCAAAATAATATAAATATTACCAAACTTTTATTAACTTATGCTGATAAACAAAATATAACTATTAATATAAATGATAAAGATTATTATGGTAATTATCCGTTATTACTTGCTGTTAATAGAAATAATATTGAAATAATAAATTTATTATTTGATTATGCTGAAAATCATAATATAATTTTAATTATTAATGACAAAAATAAAAAAAATAATTGTCCACTATTGAGTGCTAGTATTCAAAATAATATCGAGATAATTGAATTATTAGAAAAATATGCTATAAAAAATAATATTATTATTAATAATGATTATAAAGATAATCATATAAATTCACCATTATTAAAATTTATAAATCAAAAATAGAAAATGTTTTAAAATTATATACCTAATTTAAATAAAATTACTAAATAATAATAAAATATTTTATTACATTGGTTTATTTTATTAGCATAAAAAAAAAAAAAAAAAAAGAAAGATTTTAACTATTATTTTAATAAATTATTAAAACAAATTTAATTATTATTTTAATAAATTATTAAAATTTAACTATTATTTTAATAAATTATTAAAACTAATTTAACTATTATTTTAATAAATTATTAAAACAAATTTAACTATTATTTTAATAAATTATTAATTTTTATTATTTTTTTTAACTGTTTTTTATAACTGTTTTTATTAATTATTTACATATTTGTTTATTATTTATAATAAAATTTATCTTATAAATAAATAAGAATAACCTTAAATATCAATTTTTTTTATATTTAATCAAAAAAAAAAAAAAAAAAAAAAATAAAATAATAATAATAATAATAATAACATATTATATATCTTTTAATAATGCTTTTTTTCATTTATTAACTTTTTGGTATAATAAATTAAAGATTTTCATATTTTAATTAAAATATGAAAATCATCAATCTTTAAAAATAAACATTCTTTAAAAATAAACATTCTTGTTATAATTTAGTTAAATAAAAAGAATTTCATTAATATACATATTGATATATATGCCTTGTTTTTTTTTTTTTTAATTGATTATAATAAATGAAAATGAAGTTGAAATGATAGATAGATATATGGTCAATATTTTGTAAAAAAAAATTCCTCAAACTTAATCATTCTATAACTTTTAATATTAAAATTATTAGAATAGTTATATTATTGGAATATTTGAAAATAATAAGAATATATATATATATATATAATATATATGTATAAAATTATTTGAATAGTTATATTATTGGAATATTTGAAAATAATAAGAATATATATATTTATATATAATATATATGTATAATATCAAAAATTCTAATTTTAAAATATATATATGTAACAGTTGAAAATAATAGATTAAAATATCTACATTATATTGATTAAAATTATATTTAATAAAATAAAATAAAATAAAGCAATAAAAAATATCAATAGATTTATTATCGGTTTTACAGTAGTAATAAGTTCATTCAATGGTGTTTAAATACTAAAGGAAATATTTCTATATTATAATTTTATTTATTTTTCAATTTTTAATATGTTTTATTATTTATAATTTTATTATTTTAATTTTCCAAAAATTAATATTAAAAAAACAAAAAAAAGCAAAACAAAAAAAAACAGAAATTATATATTTTATTTTATTATTCATATATTAATATATATTTATTCATTATAATCATCTATTTATTAATTTTAATAATTAATAATTATATATTTATATTTATATATATATATATACAATTCATTAATAAATAAAATAATAAATTAAATAAAAAACAAAAATAAAATAAAATAAAGAATTAAATACAAATCATTAAATATTAAATATTACAATTAGTCAAATTTTAAATATTTTATTACTACAATACATGAACATTTTTTTACATCATTTGTTATTTGTATAACATGAGATGATATATTATTATATCATCGTCAATTTATATTAAATGTAAATAATCAATTTCATTTTGAAATGGATAAAAAATTACAATGATGTAAATCATTATAAAAAAACAACATTAATATTTGGATATTTTATTTCTACTTAGTAATATAAACAAAAAAAAATAGTTCTTATTTCCTATTATTTAAGTAATTTTTAAACTTTATGAATTAAAATATCATAAATTTTATTAAACCTTATATATAATTAATTTGTGTGTGTAAAGTACAATAGAAAATATAGATAATATCTCCTTTATTATATGTATTTTATATTATAAAAGTAGTTAGATTTATTAACAGCAGGACATATTACAATATTTTATAAATTATTATTTTAAATTATAAAAATAATTAAACATAATATATAAATGTTGTGTAACAATAGTTATATTATAAATTTTATGTATATAATTAATATTGTTTAAACTTCATTACTATAAATAATTTTTCAACATCATGTTAAATATAGATTATTTATTAATTGATAAAGTTTATAATTGATCTACAATATTTGAAATAAAAATAATATGGAAAAAATATTTAAATTAATTTTTTTACTAATTTTATCATTAAAGTTTTTGGGATCATTTGATTACACAATATATTATTAATATAATAGAATTAATTATTATTATATTATTAATATGGGTAACATTTTTATTGAAAAATGATAATGATAATTAATATTTGTAAACAATAGCATTAATTTATATAAATTATATATATTAAGGTATAAATGAATATTTATTAATTATTATTCCAAAATGTTATTTATTAAAACATAAAAAAAAAACATGGTATATTTATTTAATTATATTAAATATGATACCTAAAAAGTTGTTTTTTTTTTTTCTTTTTCTTATTTTATATAAAAAAAATGATAATATTTCTCTTTCTATTTTTCAATTTTTCAATCTTAGTATATATATAATATATAATTGACTTTATGTTTTTCATTACTTTTGGATTATCATACGTCTTTTCTATATTTATTTTTTTGATTTCATATAATAAAAAAAATAATTTTTTGGTATATTTAATTATATTCATTATTGATTATTTATTAAATATTTAATTTAATTATTTTTTTTACATAGGAATATGATAAATTAAATGAATAAAATAATATTTAAAAGGAATAAAAATAATAAATGTATATGCCCAAAGATCATCCATTTAATGTAAAAAATGATTGAATCATTGGTTCATTATATTACTCATATAAATTTAATATTAAATATATTAAATATTATAAAAAAAAAAGTTATTAAGATATTAATAATTTGATGAAGATAATAATAAATACAACAATACAACAATATATATAATGCTAATAAATCACACAGAAAATTGAAAAGATATTTAGTTTATAAATAAATAACTTAATTTAAGGGAAATTTTTTAATTAAAAATTAATTAAAGGTTAATTAAAAATTTAAAATAATATTATTTAAAGTTTATCACAAAAATTTTTTTATCCAAGGTTAAACTTTAATTATTATAATTTTTAGAAAAAATATGTGAAATTGATATAAAAAGTTTTAAATATATATAAATATAAATTTTTATATCATAATAATATTAAAATAAATTATTATTTTAAAGTTAAAATAATAATATTTTTTAAACCAAAAAAAAAAAAAAAAGTATATATAAATATCCCAAATTTTTCTTTATTTTTTTTTTTTTTTTCATTATCAAAAAAAATTTCCTATTTTTTTGATAAAATAGATTTTTTTTTACTTTTTTATTTGTTGCTTTATATCAATAATTGATTTATTGAATAAAGAAAGATAGTATATTAAAAAAAAATAAACTTATAGTTCATTTTTTAGATATAATATATTAACAACAAAAAATATAGATAAAAAAATTAATAATAAAAAAATAAAAATAAAAAAAATAAAAATAAAAAAAAAAATATAAAAAAATTTACAAAATGAAGACTGTTTTCTTTACTTTATTATCTTTAGCTACAACACTTGTTAGTGCTGGTGTAGCTAATCTTAGTGATGGATGGTATTTTATAAAAAATCCAAGTTCTGGTAAATACCTTCAAGTTGCTAACGAAAATGGTAAAAATGTTGCCAATATTGAAATCGGTACAGGCAGACAATCTGATGGTCAAAAATGGAAACTTACTAATGTTGGTAATGGTTATGTTACTTTAACTTCAGCCCTTGGTGAATTCAACATTGATATTGCCAATGGAGAAAACAAAGATGGAACTAATGTACAAATTTATGAAGCCTATGGTGGTGAAGCTCAACAATTCGTTATTTTAACTACATACACTGATGATGTTTACACTATTGGTACTAGAGTCAGTAATGGTGATAAAGCTCTTGATATTGAAGGAGGTCGTAATTCAGACGGTACTAATGTTTTACAATGGACCAATGGTAGCAAAGGAAATCAAAGTTGGATTTTCGAAAAAGCTTCTGGTTCTTCAACTTCTGGTGGTTGTTGGACTGAAGAATTAGGTTATCCATGTTGTCAAACTTGCCAAATCAGTCAATTCAAAGATGAAAGTGGTGATTGGGGTTACGAAAATGATGATTGGTGTGGTATTATTGATAATCCAAAATGTTGTGCTCAAGGTTATCCATGTTGTCAATCAACTACTAGTGTCATTTATACCGAAAATAATGTTAAATGGGGTATTGAAAATGATAACTGGTGTGAAATTAAGGATAAACCACAAGAAGAAGAACCAAAACAAAATGATAACAATAATGAAGAAACTTATAGTTTCGGATATGGTCTTAAGAACAAGCCAGTTCCATCTAAGGGTTGTGGTAAAGGTTTAAGTCTTCCAAAGACTGGTTCATTTGAATTTAACTGGTCCGGTGGTAGACGTACTGTTCGTATTGATATTCCAGACAACTATGATAACAAAAACCCATATCGTTTAATTTTCGGTATGCACTGTATGGGTGGTTGGGCTGGTGGTGTCCAACAAGAAGGATACTACGGTTTAAAACCATTAGATACTGGTAAGACTACTATTTTTGTTGCTCCAGAAGGTAACGGTAACCAAGCTCCATGGGGTCAAGGTGATTATACATTATTTGATGAACTTCTTGAAAAATTAACTAATGATCTTTGTATTGATGTTTCTCGTGTCTTCTCTACTGGTTTCAGTTACGGTTCTATGTTCAGTAATGGACTTTCATGGAATCACCAAAAGGTTCTTCGTGGTGTAGCCGTTTATGAAACTGCTGAACGTAACATCTGGCTTCCAAAGAATACTGGTGAACCAATTGCCTGGATGGGTGTTCTTGGTTTAGATGATGGACTTTGTACTCCAGAAATGGGACGTAATGCCCGTGATATTATCTTAAAGAACAATTCTGAAGGTGGTAAGGCTGTTAACGAAAGATGTGAAGAAGCTCCACGTAATTCTCCACACAAATGTTACGATTACAAGACTGTTGATCAACGTTTCCCAGTTCGTTGGTGTACTCAATCTGGTGGTCACATTTGGGATCACAAGGACCCAGGTTCCAACAAATCATGGGTTCCAGAAGCTACTTGGGAATTCTTCAGTCAATTCTAGATTAATTATTGTAAATTTCTATAGAATATTTCTTATTTTAATAATATTTTTTTTAATATAGAAAATAAAAAAATTAGAAATATCTTGTATACTTCGACATATACATATGTAAAATTAAAAAAAAAAAATACTATTAGAAAATAGAAAGAAATATATAATAGAATAAAAAAAAATTATAAAAAAAAATGTATAATATATAAATTAAACAACTTAGTTAAAAGGTTATTTAAATTATATATATATATTATATATATTAACAAAAAAGTGTATAACGAATATTTATATAAAAACTCGTTTTTCAAAATTAAATTATCGTAATTCAAGTTTAAAAAAAAAAAAAAAAAATCACACGTTTTCATATAAATAAAAGAAAACAAAAATTTAAAATATAAAAAATAAAAAAATTAAAAAATAAATAAATGAATAGAATTAAAAAAAATAAAAAATAATAAATATAAAAAAAATAAATATAAAAAAATAAAATATTAAATATAAAAAATAAAGAATAAGGAATAAAAAATATAAAATATAAAAATAATAATTATATAAAAATTATTTGTTAATTTAAAAACTGTTATTTTTTATTTATTTATATATGCAATTTTATTTTTTTAATATATTTTTTTAAATAAATTTTATTATTAAGAAACTTTAATTTCATTAAATTATTATTATTATTATTATTAACATGGAATTGTATTCTCTTTAGTTTAAAAAAAAAAAAAACATTATTATTATTATTATTATTATTATTATAATCATCATCATTATTATAATAATAATAATAATAATAATTATTAGTATTATTATTATCATGTAAAACTGTTCTATCAAAATATTATATAATAACGAATATAATTTTTTTTTTTTTTTTTGCTATGACCGGGGTATGCTTCTTTGACCTTCCCTAATGTGAAGCAGTAAGCCCACTCCCTAATAATTAGGTGGTAGTGTGTCCCTCATGGACTGCCATACTGAAAGTCAGCTTCGGCTTTCCCAATCATGTACAATAATTGCTGAATTTATATCCGCAAGCCACACATTCTCGGTGCCCGACAAACCTCAAACAAGGCTGATGAAAAGCCCAATGGTCACGTGATTCTAATTCACTTGGTTATTCTACGTTATTGATTGGTACAGGTTGGATTTTCTCAAAGAAACAATATTAAAGACTATAAGTGTCAGGCAGTACAATAAATTATTAAATTAAGAAGTTTGGTATAATTAAGGAAGGACAATACTTAACCTGACGGTCGAACAAGTCCTGATGAAAAACCCACATAGAGGAAACATCAGACCCGCGGGGTCGAACCAGAGACCTTATGTATGCTAAGACAACGCCTTAACAACCAGGATAAAAACTGGTTTGACAAAAACGAATATAACAAATTTATAACTATTTACTTTTATAAATATATATTATTTTTAAATATTGAAAAAAATATTATTAAGATAAATAATAATAAACTTAATATATATTCTTTCTAATTATATTTTTTTTATTAATTTTTATATAGCATTTTATTTATAGCATTTTATTATACATTTTATATATTTTATATTCAAATATTTTATATATTTGATTTCTCCAAAATTTTTTTTTCTTTTAATATTAAAAGAAAACAATTAGATTAATGAAATAACTACTATTATCTATATTATTTATATTACAAAAATACAATTTATGTATATTTTTGTTATTTCTTTTTTTTTTTTTTTTGCTTTTATATATAAATAATTTTCAAAAATTTATATACAAATAATACTATTATATAATATAAAAAAAAAAATAAAATAATATTTATATATTTAAAATATAATAGAAAAAATAATTTTTTCTATTATTAAACAAAAATTTAAATCTTTTAAAAAAATAAAAGATCTTTTTTTCAAAACTGTGGAATAATTAATAATGGAATTTTTGAAAAGTGGATTTTTCTTAGAAAAAAAAAAAAAGGCGTCATTATTGTATATAATATAATATCAATAAAAATATGATTACATTTTATATTTAGACCAACCCATATTCTGTTTACTGTCTGGGCTTTTACATTTAGAAATACGTGGAGTCATTGAATAATAAAGACATAATTTGTTACCGCTACTATCAGTATAATGATTACCATCCTTAGTGTAAACATCTATAGTTTTAGAATAAGAGCTACCATATTTAAATTTGTATTTAGCTTTAGAACAATTAACAATACTGAGATAATTATATCCTTCAGAATTCTTATAAGTACCTAAATCTAAACAATATTGAGATGGTTTTCCTACAGCACCAAATTCACCAGTGGATAAATACATAAATGAAGGGCTTGATTCTGAAGTTAAATGCCATGTACGATATTTATAACTTTGACCACCATTTAAATCATAAATGTTAAAGGCTGCATATTCTTTTAATTCTTGAACACCTAAATAGTAATTAGTAGTATAATCTAATATTCCCTTAAATTTGAAGGAAACATAACTACTTGGGAGTGATGTTGATGAAGAAGTTTTTGTTTTTGTTGTTTTTGTTGTTTTTGTTGTTTTTGTTGTTGTAGTTTTTTTAGTTGTTGTTTTTGTTCCACAGTAATAACCTACATCGAAAATAGTTCTTTCTTGATATAAATTAACACTTTTTTTAACAATCATACTAATTGGAACACCTTCCAAGTTCTTACATAAACTAGATTTCCAAGAAGAAACATCACCATAGGTTACACCAAAAACAGCTTTACCTGTACTCATAAAGTTCTTGTAACGATGACATTCATTCCATACAGTACAACTTTCATTAATAGCAAAATCAAAATAACTACCAACAGATTCAATAATACCTAAAACATTCTTTAAACCAATAGCAATATTTAAGTCATGAGCAGTCTTACTTAACCATTTAGCATATTCAATTGTATCTTCTTTAGTAATTGGATTTGACCAACTTTTAACTTCATTATGAGAATAACCACCTAAATTATCTGGTTCAATACCATCACATCCAATACTTACAGCAGTTTTCATACGTTTAATAATTAATGGTTTAATACCTTCTTTACGGAAATCAACCCATCTTTCAGATGGCCATTGTTCATAACGAGTTTTAACTAAACCTGTAACTGCTTCATAATCTTTTCTATCTGGATCATAATCAGCAATAGTACCTACAGACAAATAACAAATTACCTTTTTACCAGCGTTATGATATTTTTTAACAGTTTCAGCAGTATTAGTATAACCAATACCAAGAACTTGTGCTGTTTCACTTTCTAAATCAAAATCTTTTGGATTTACACCTAAAATATAGTTCCAAGTCATTCCTTGGGTTGGCTTCCATCTTGCTTGAACATTAGAAGCAAATATTAATGAAACCAAAATTGTAATAGGAAAAAATAATATTTTCATTTTTTAATTTTTTTTTTCTCCTTACTTTCTTATTTATTTAATAATTTAATTATTTAGTTAATATATTAATAATTATTTTTTTTTACAATTTTTTTATGTTTGAATAAATGAAAAAAAAAAAGGAAAAAAAATGGCCTTTTATGTTAATGAATTTAGAGAAAAAAAATTATAAAATAAAATAAAATAAAATAAAATAAAATTCTTATAATTTTTCTTGTCACTGATTAAACATGATAAAAAAATTAAATTCAATAAAAAATTTATTTTTAAAATAAAATTGCGGCAAGTATTATATTTTTTAAAAATAAATTTCAAATTATTTTAATCCATATAAAATTTCATATTAATCAAAAAATCCATTTTAATAATAAAGTTTTTATAAGTATTTTTTAATAATAATCATAAATAATTAAATATTTATATGAATGAAAAAACGTAATAATATTTAAATCTTTCTTTATAATTCTTTTTAATTTTAATATTATAAAATATATAAATATAAATAACATTTAAATTTATATTATAACTTAATATAATTTTCTATATTGTAAAACTTTCTGTTGATGACTTTTTTGTTTCTATTGGTATACAATATAATACAAATTTTTTTTTTTTGTTTTTTTTGTAATACAAAAATTTTCTAATGTTAAAAACCTTTTTTAATATAAATTTAAAAGATATATATTTAAATTTTATAATAATAATTATAATAATAATTAAAATTTTATAATTAAATATAACTTTATTTAAAAAAAAAACAATAAAGCAAAAATACTAATTAATAATGTAGTATTTTTATATAATAAAAACAATACTTTTTTTTTTACATATCTTTTATTACAAAAGAATTTAAAGAAAAAGTTCAATATTTAACTATAAAAATTATTATTTTATTATGTTTTTATAATTTTAAAACTTAAAATATAAATTATAGAACTATAATATTTATATATATTATTTGATACTAGTTTAAATAAAACATTAATAATTACACAAATATATAGAAGTTAAAATGAAAAAAAAAGACACAATATATATAATTGTTAACCGAAGATTTTTGATAAAATCAATAAAAAATTATCTTATATATATTTTTAATGTTGAATTATTTATTTTATAGTTTATTATTAATTAATAATAGGTAAAGGTAGTGTTTAATAATGATAATTATTTATTCATTTATTATAAAACAAAAATATTAATTAATTATGGTAATAGTAATATTACTATAATTAATAATATAATAAAGATATATCATACATATAATAATTTTTTTATTATTATATTTTAAAAGATGATTTAATAATACAGAAAAATAATATTATTAAGCTTTTTCAAAAATAAATTAATTTCGTTGTTTCCGTTTTTATATCAATAGTAAAATATTGATTAAATTATTAAACTGTACAATTATAAATTATAATGGAATTAAAATATGTATTAATTTAGAATTTAAAGTTTTTTATATTTTTTTTCTATTAACGTTGACAAAACCTTTCATTAATAAATTGTTATATATAATATATATTTTTTATTTTACTATATTAAATATAATAATTATTTATTTATATATAGTTTATTGATTATTAATTTTCTTTCTTTTTAAATAGTAAAAACTAAAAATGTGACACTATTGAAAGATTTGTTATATTTTTAAATACTTAATATCATATATATCATATTATTATTTGTAGTATATAAATTATAAATTGATTAGTATATTTTAATTATTAAATAAAAATAATAAAATTTATAACAAACTATGTTTTATTTAATGAATTATATTTTATTATTTAATTATAAATTAACTTTTTATTTTTTTTTTCTTTTCTTATCTATAATATAAAATATTTAGAAATAATGTTTAAAAAGCATTTTTTTTTTAATAATATATACTAATAACTATTTAACATTTATAAATAATATTTAAAAATATAAAAATCTTATTCTTATGATTATTATTGAAATTATTAAGAAACTCAATTATAAAACAATAAATTGATTTAAAATTTATTGTAACTTAATCAATATAAAGTAAAATAATTATAAATAAATTATTAAATTATTAATAGAAGATAATATATTTTCTTATGAAATTACAATTATTAAAAATACAATATAAATATTTCTTTGAACTTAAATTTTATTTATTACTAATAATGTTTATTATTTCTTTTATAAACTTTTTTTACTCAAAAAAGTAAAATAAATAATTATTGAATTAATCACATTATATTATCTCTATCATCATTGTTATTATCATTGTCATTATTATTAATAATAATATAAAATTTATAATAACATTGGTTATTTTATAAAAAGAATTTTTCTTTTCTATTTCACATTTATAATTAAAAAAATTATACTTTTATCCATTTTCAAAAAATTATAAATGAATTTATTAATATTTAAAATATTTTGCTTAATAATAAATCTATATACTTAAATTATACTTAAATTAGTTAAATATGATTTTATATGTTATCTTTAATAATAAAATATATATAAATAAATATAAATCATTTGAATATATATAATTTATATTTATTTATTTATTTATTTATTTATTTATTTATTTATTTATTTATTTATTTATTTATTTATTTATTTATTTATTTATTTATTTATTTATTTATTTATTTATTTATTTATTTATTTATTTATTTATTTATTTATTTATTTATTTATTTATTTATTTATTTATTTATTTATACATATTATTTTATTACTAAAATTAATAAATAATCTATTATGATAAAATTAAATAGAATTAATGAAACATTTCATTTCTTGACTTCCATGCTTATATATATAATTTCTATTTTTAGTTGAACAAATATATTTATCTTTAAGTAACAGTATTTTGAATAATTTAAAATTATTTGTATTAACAATGTGGTATAAACATAATTCTTTACATTCATCAGTTATTAGATTTCTATAATGATATTCAAAAAGTTTCTCGATAAATAATTCAATATTATGTTCTACCGAATAAAGAAAAACTGAATTAAAATTCTCTTTTGAAATAAAACTAATTTCTTTATTAGTCAGTGATATTAATATATAATTATTATCTTCATTGTTCTCTTTTATTATTAATTTAATTAATAGATTAATAGTATTAGATGATAATAAAATATCCTTACTTTTAATTTTATATAGTTTATTAAAAATATTCATTTTGTAATATAATAAAAGAGTAGAAAGAATTAAATTCCATGATTTTACAGATAGTAATGTTGTATATTCTGGATTATAAGTAATCATTAAATAATATAAAAAAGAAAAATGATGCTCATTGACAGCAAGGCTTACACATTTACTCCAGTTTTCGCTTGTCAAATTAAGTCTCTTTGACTCATTAACTAGCTCATACCAATTAATATTACTAATAATGGATTTTGATTGAATTGAATGATTTATTTTATTATTATTATTATTATTATTATTATTATTATTATTATTATTATTATTATTATTATTATTATTATTATTATTATTATTATTATTATTATTATTATTATTATTATTATTATTATTATTATTATTATTATTATTATTATTATTATTATTACCATTATTATTATTATTATTATTATTATTATTATTATTATTATTATTATTATTATTATTATTATTATTATTATTATTATTATTATTATTATTATTATTATTATTATTATTATTATTATTATTATTATTATTATTATTATTATTATTATTATTATTATTATTATTATTATTATTATTATTATTATTATTATTATTATTATTTATATAATTTATTAAAATTTTATTTAAATCTATATGTTTTTTTTCATTAATTTGACTATTGGTATTATTAGAAGCATAAAAATAATCAAAGATAGTCGGATCATGTATCTGACATGGTTTATTATTTAAAACAGATATAAAAAAATAAAAAAGATTTTCAATAATTATACAGGAATTTTTTTTCAATATTAATTCAATGATTTCATTTTCATTGTTCAATGGATAACTATATATTCCCCTTATTTCATTAACTAATTGTAATAATCGAATATCTGATTTTTTAATAATTAATTCCATAATTAAATCATTAGTATTCACTGAAATAATTTTATCTTTGTTTTTTAATTTTGATGCATACTTTAACAAAATATATAACAATTCAGTATGTTCATTAATTATAGCATTTTTAATAGCAAATTTCCAATTAATTTCAGATATTGACAATGAATCACTAAAAAGAAGAGCATTAGTTAACTGTTCATTTTTTTTTTGGCTAGCTATTCTAAATGCAAAATTTCTTGTATTTTTTGATAAAAGATCTTTTCTTTTTTTATTATTTATATCATTTATCAAAGTTAAAGCAACATCCAAATGATTATTAGTTACAGATTTTTCTAATGCATTATTCCAATCTTTAATATTATTTATTTCATCACGATTTAATAATAATTTTACAATATTTATATGGCCTTTTTCACAAGCTGTATCAAATGCTATATTACTATGTCCAGCTGTATTAATTTTATTTATTTTTATTCTATATGGATCATCATTATGTATATCTGTTGAGGTACGTTCCATTGAAAATAATTTTTCAATAATTTTTATGTGTCCTCCTTTACAAGCGTTTAAAAAAAACCTAAAATAATCTTTGTCATGTAATTGCTTATCCTTTCTATTATCTCCATAGAACTTTAAATTAGGATTGTGACATAAAAAAAAATCAAAAGCTTCTACTAATCCAACCTTTGAAGCTATATTTAATGCATTGTAACGTATCACCGTTGGATAAAATGATATTTGAGAAGTAATAAAATAAAAAAAACGTGGATTATTTAAAGTTATTGTATTATAAAGTAATGTATACTTTTTTCTTCCATACTGAAAACAAGGTCTATATTTTAACAAATAATTTAAAAACGAATTTACATGTATAAAATAATTATCACTGTTAATACTTTTATTATTATTAATAATATCTGTTATTATTATTTCTAATGTTTCATAAGGCTTCATAAACTCATCGATAAACTTAATTACTAAAGATATATTATAACCAATTGTATTTAATACTTTACAAGAAAAAAGCAAATTTTTATTAGTTTCTTTATCAATTAAAAAAGTTAATTTATTCAAAACTTCTAAAGGAACTTCTGTAAATTTTGCCATTTAGTAATAATTTCCAGGACATTTATAATATATATTACTATTAAATTATTTAAAATTAATAATGTTTTATTATTAGTTTTTTTTTTTTTTTTACAATAGCGCTTATATTGAATGAATAATAATAATATTATTATTTTTTTTTTAATATAACTATAAATATAATGATTATTAAATATTATACGTTTAAAGAATAAAATTCAATTCAATCATAAGTATATTTTACCATAATTAAAAGTATATAATATTATTATTTTTTCTAATATTTTTACATAATATTTAAATTTAAATTTTAAAATGAAATTATTAAATGTGATAAGAAAAAAAAAATTTTTTTACTATAATTTTTATATATTATATATATATAATATTTAAATCAAGAAAAAAATTTTTTTAAAACCAAATTTATATATTTAATTCATAAGAATTATCTAAAAAAAATTATCTAAAGAAATTACTCTTATCAAATTAAATTTTATTGATTAAAATTTTTAAAAAAAAAAAAAAGATAAAAATTTAATTTTGATAATTAAAAATGTGAAATAACACATAAAAAAAAAACACAAAACAAAAATATAAGAATAAATAATAATTACAATAATAATAAAAACTTTTCTATTATTTTAATTAATAATAATAAAAAAAAGTTTACTTTCTAATAATATTCTATCTACTATTGACTTAAAAAATATCTTTTAAATATATATAAAATAAATATATTATAAAGGTACTTATTTTTTAAAATTATAAAATAGAATATTTTTTTTATTATTGTAAGTAAAGAATATAAAAAAAATTTTTTTTTTTATTACAATAAAGGAAAATCTAAATAGTTATTATTTATTTATTTATTTATTTATTTACTTACTTATTTATTTACTTATTTATTTATTTATTTATTTATTTATTTATTTATTTATTTATTTATTTACTTACTTATTTATTTACTTATTTATTTATTTATTTATTTATTTATTTATTTATTTATTTATTTATTTATTTATTCATTTATTCATTTATTTATTTATTTATTTATTTATTTATTTATTTATTTATTTATTTTTTATTTTTATTTTTATTTTTGTTTTTCTTTTCGTTTTTCTTTTTATTTTTATTTTTATCTTTATCTTTATTTTTTAGTTTTTTACTTTTATTTTTTATTTTTACTTTTATTTTTTATTTTTTATTTTTTAATATTTTTTATTTTTTATTTTTTTTTATTTTCTTATTTCTATTTGCAATCATTCTATATTATATTTTTCAGTAAATTTTTATCTAAATAAAAATATATATAAAAAACTATTATTATTTTTTTAAATTCATACACTATTATTAAAGTGAATTAATAAATATATATAATAAATTTTGATTCCCTTTGAAAAGTTCTCTTCATATGAAATAATTAAAGTTTTGGTATAGTTTTATTTTAGAAACCAAGATGAGATAATAATCCTTCAGAACAACGAGTAACTTGAGCAAAATTATGTTCAAAACCTATATATTTTTTAAAAATATTTATTTTTTTATTAATTATTATGATTATTATTACTTAAAACGAATAAAAAAATTCTTATATAATAATATACCATCAATTCCTGAATAGTATGGATCTCTAATTATTCTTTCTCCTTGTGGATCATATTCACCAAATAATTGAACTTTTATTATATACATATTTTTTATTAAATTTTAAAATTTTTATTAATAATCAAATTTTTTTTATAGAAATTTTACTTAAAAATATATATAAATGTATAAATATATACTTTTCTTTACAGCATTTTTTGGTGCCATTTCCTGTAAATCTGCTAAATTACTTTCATCCATACAAAGAATATAATTATATTTGTTGAAATCTTCCCTACAAATCTACATATTAATTAAAAAATGAAATTTCAAATTTTGAATTAAATTAATAATTTAATAAAACTAAAAAATTTATAAAATTATAATTATAAATTAAAATAATATTTTAAACCATACTTGTCTTGCAGTATGATTAACTGGAACTTTATGTTTTTTGCAAGTTTTACTGCTACGGTAATCTGGATCTTCACCTACATGAAAACCACAAGTTCCGCAACTATCAATATTAAATTTATTTGATAAATTACGTTTAGCAACTTCATGGGTGAATACTGCTTCAGCCATTGGTGAACGGCAAATGTTACCTAAGCAAACAAAAAGAACACTAATTTTTCCTTCTGACATATTTTTTAATTATAAAACTATTTTATTCGATTTTTTTTTTTTTTTTTTTTATTAATT
>MCFG01000416.1:0-58326 GCA_002104895.1 Anaeromyces robustus | reverse complement strand
TGCGTGTCGTAATTTTTTTTTTTTTTTTTTTTATGGATATATAAAAACCTAACCATATTTTTAAAATAACCTAACCTCTAAAATAATTATTTTTAAATTAGCTAATAATCATTAAAATATAAATAAAAAGTATAATTATATAAAAAATTATTATATGAAAATATAATTAAAAAATATTAGTATAGCATCATTATAGGTAATTTTATTTATTTTATAAGTATTTATGTTTTTTATTATTATAATTTAAATATATCCTTTAATAGTTTACTAGTTAAAAATAAATTTATAATTATTTTTATTTAATTTATATGATTATTAACTTACTGATAAACATATATTATTTGTAAATGTATAATAAAAAATTAATAAAACTTTTCATTTTCAAAAATAATAAACAACAGAAATTATTAAATAAACAAAATTAAATTATAATAAAACATTATAATTATGATATATTATTATAAATTTGATTTTGTTTATTTAACTATTACTTAATAGTTGTAAATAATATTTAAAATTAAATAATAATTTTATATTAATAGTCAATTTATATTATATATCGTTTATTTTATGGTATGATATATTATTATAAATTTAATTTTGTTTATTTTATAATTTCAATTGTTTACCATTTTAATATCAAACTCTTAAACAATTAGTAATCATATAAATTAAACTTATTATGATATAAAAA
This sequence comes from Anaeromyces robustus, assembly GCA_002104895.1. Classification (NCBI taxonomy): domain Eukaryota; kingdom Fungi; phylum Neocallimastigomycota; class Neocallimastigomycetes; order Neocallimastigales; family Neocallimastigaceae; genus Anaeromyces; species Anaeromyces robustus. The sequence continues at coordinate 57,632 of MCFG01000416.1, read as the reverse complement.
ACAATAAACATATATTTTATGTGTAAATGTATAATTACATAAAATAATAATATTTAATATATTTATGTATATTTTGTATTTTTTTTAAAAATTTTATAATTTTATGTAGCTTTTGTATTTTTTTGTAAAATTTTATAATTTTTTGTAGCTTTTAATTAAATTTAATAATTTTATGTAATTTTTGTATTCTTTAATTAAATTTAATAATTTTATGTAATTTTTGTATTCTTTAATTAAATTTAATAATTTTATGTTTTTTTTGTATTCTTTAATTAAATTTAATAATTTTATGTAATTTTTGTATTCTTTAATTAAATTTAATAATTTTATGTTTTTTTTGTATTCTTTAATTAAATTTAATAATTTTATGTAATTTTTGTATTCTTTAATTAAATTTAATAATTTTATGTTTTTTTTGTATTCTTTAATTAAATTTAATAATTTTATGTAATTTTTGTATTCTTTAATTAAATTTAATAATTTTATGTTTTTTTTGTATTCTTTAATTAAATTTAATAACTTTATATATATTTTGAATAATTTATTAAAACTGGTATTTTTATATATTTTTTGTATATTTTAATTATATTTAATAATTTAGAACTATGGTTTTATATAATATAAGAAAGAAAAAGTATTATTTATTTATATTTTTTAGTATTTTTTATGTATTAATACATAACAATATTTTATTAATTAAATTTATAATTAATAAATCCACCTTATTATTAAGTTTTTAATAAAAAATAGTAGATAAACATTAAAATGTTAATTCAATTTATTTATATTTAAAGTAAATAAATATTATGTATTTATTAGGTTATTGCAATCAAATATTAAACAAGTAAATTATTATTAATATATAGTTAAGTTAATTAGTATCAATTTTAAATTCTAGTATATAAAAGAAATAATAATGTTAATCTATGTAATTAATTTATTATTATATAAATATTACCTGTAATTAGGAATATTTTCTAAACAATAAAATAAATAATTATTCTTTTTTACATTTTTATTTACATAATTTAAATATTAATAAGTTTTATTATTTTAAATATCTGGTATTTTTATAATTTTACTTTTAATTTGATATTAATTGTTTAAAAATCTGCTAAAATATTATTTTATTATTTAATAAATCAATATTGCCAATTCAAACAAGAAAGCCGGGATGGCCGAGTTGGTCTAAGGCGGCGCACTCAAGATGCGTTTTCGAAAGAAGCGCGAGTTCGAATCTCGCTTCCGGCACTGGTATTTTTTTGTTGAACCGTGTATGCAAGACCTTCAATTTTTGCCTCCCTTTTCGTAGCTTTTCGCCGTATATTAGTGTAGACTGTAATATATATCCAAATAAATCCGCTATTGATTTCGGTTATGAAGCTGAATAAAATTTAGAAAATAATTAAAAAAAGAATGTACGAAATTAATGATGATGAAATATTTTATATACATTTTGTATAAATTTTCTATGATAAAAATAAAATTTATACTTTAGTAATTTTTTTAGATAAAAAATATTAAAAATTATAAAAAATAAAAAAAATTTATTAAAAATAAAAAAAAGAATATTAAAAATAAAAAAAAAAAGAATATTAAAAATAAAAAAAAAAAAGAATATTAAAAATAAAAAAAAAAAGAATATTAAAAATAAAAAAAAAATATTAAAAATAAAAAAAAAAAAAATATTAAAAATAAAAAAAGAATATTAAAAATAAAAAAAAAAAATATTAAAAATAAAAAAAAAAAATATTAAAAATAAAAAAAAATATTAAAAATAAAAAAAAAATATTAAAAATAAAAAAAAAATATTAAAAATAAAAAAAAAAAATATTAAAAATAAAAAAAAGTATTACTTATATTAAAAATTATTAAATATAAAAAGAATTATTACTTATATAAAATTTTACGAAAGAAAAAATAAATGCCTATTGACGGAATCGAACCACCGACCTTCGCTTTACAAGAGCGACGCTCTACCACTAAGCCAAACAGGCACTTGTTGCTTGTCAAAATAAATATTCCTTTAAATATTTATTGTTTCCTAATCCAAAATTTTAATTGTCAAGACATCAAGTGCAATTGAAATTAGAATTTATAATTTCAATTACTTTGATATATAATATCATTATTTATTATAATAATTATTAATAATTTTTTATAATAATTATATATAGTAATTATTATTATAATATTTTATTTTAAATATTATAATTTAAGATTATTTAAATAATCTAATAATATATTTTAATATATATATTATTTATATATATTCAATTATATTGAATAATATATTAATTTTATTACTATTTAATATCGATATTAATAACTTATTATATTACAAAATATTAATTATATTATACGTTAACGTATCACATTAAATTAATGTATTAAATTAATGTATTAATATTTTATATTATATTTTATATTATTATTATCAAACTTACAAAGTATAAAAGAACATAACATTAAGTTATATTTAATGTTCTTTGTAAGGTTATTAACACCTGAATTATATAGTTGTATTAATATTATCAATATCTTATTTTTAAATAAAATTTATTATTAAAAAGTTAATATTTAAAGTGTTATTATTATTATTAAATAAATATTGTGTTATTTGAATTGCAATTAATTTAGTTATTATTTAAATAGTATTTAATTATAAAACTATTTAATTATAAAAACTATATAATTAGTCATTCGACCTAGTAGACTTATTTAAATTAGAAATTAATCCAGTTGGAAACTTAACATTAATTGTTAAGATATCAAATGCAGTTGATATCTTAACAATTTCAAATATATTGATACCTAATATTAAAATTATTATTTATTATAATAATTAGTAATAATTTCTTATAATAATTATATATATTAATTATTTTTTATACTATTTTAAATATTATAAGATTATTTAAATAATCTAATGTAATATTTTAATATTAATATTATTTATATATATTAAATTCTATTATAATTTAATATGAATATCTTATTTATATTACAATAATTAATTATATTATACGTTAACGTATCACGTTAAATGTATCAAATTAATGTATTAATAATTTATATTATTATTATCAAACTTACATAGTATAAAAGAAAATAACATTAAGTTATATTTAATGCTATTTGTAAGGTTATTAACACCTGAATTATATTGTTATATATTATTATTTATCAATATTATATTTTTAAATAAAATTTATTATTAAAAATTAATATTAAAAGTGTTATTATTATTGAATAAACATTGTGTTATTTTAAATTACGATTCTTTAATAATTATTTAAATATAAATTAATTATAAACTATTTTAAAATTATATAATTACTTATTCGAACATTAATTTAAATTAAAAAGACAATCCGTTAGGAAACTTAATATTTAAAATTTGGATTAGAAAATAATAAATATTTAAAAGAATATTTTGTTTGATAAGCAACGAGTGCCTGTTTGGCTTAGTGGTAGAGCGTCGCTCTTGTAAAGCGAAGGTCGGTGGTTCGATTCCGTCAATAGGCATTTATTTTTTCGTTCGTGAATTTATTAGTATTATTTTTTTAATATTTCATCAGTATTATACGTATTTTATTTAATCAATTAACATTAAATACATTATTTAATCTATTTTTAATGTTTTAAATAAAATTTAAATAAATTAATATATTTTTATACTGAAATACATTTAACTTCTGGATTAAATATATATGTTTTAAATATTTCATTTTATTTTAATTAATCAATATTATTCTATTTTATTTATACAATATACAGAATATAATTATTCCTTATTCGTCCAGGATTTTAATATTGGAAGAAAAAATAGAGAAAAAGTGAAAAATTGATAAAATCATTATAAATTATTATTTGTTACAAGAATATTAATAAGACGTATTAATACTTTTTTAATATTTATTTAACAAATAAAATACTTTATTCAATTATAAATCTTTATTATAAATCTTTATTATTAATAAATATATGAATAATACTAAAGACTCTTAACCATCCTTTTAATTAATAATTAATAAAATATTATTAAAATACTGTTTATTGTTTATTAATAAAATTTATTTAAATATTAATGATTATATATTATTAAATATATATTTTCTATTATATTATACTTAAATATATCTTATTAATATATTTAATATGAATTTTTTTATTCTTAATGAATTAATATTAAATGAAACATCTTAATAATGTTGCTTTATTAATATTTTACTAATTATATACCAAATATTAATAATACTTTATTAATACTCTTAAATAATTATATATATTTTATAATAAATATTTAAAATTAGGGTTTAAGAAATAATGAATATTTAAGGGAATATCGTATTATTCATGATGTAGGAAATAGTATATTCATAAACAATAAATATATAACTTTATAACAAATAATTATTACACAGATTCAATAAAATTAAAAATAAAATAATCTTTTGTTTAATCTACTTTTTATTTATTATTTTTATTTTTAGATACAAATTATTGATCGTTTTATAAAAGAAAGAAAATTATCCTCCTTTTTTAATACATGTATTTTTATTATTATAGTCTTTCGACTATTGTTATTATTATTCATTTATTTAATTAATTTAATTATTATTATTATTTATTTTATAATATAATTCATTATTCTAAATAATATATTCTAAGATTTATTTTAATATTGATTGTAATTTTTATTTATTAATATTTTATATTCTAATTATTAAATACTTTTATTAATCTATTTAGTGTTTTAAATAAAAATTAAAAATAAATATTATACTTTTATACAGAAATTTATTTTATAAATAATTCATTTATTAATTTATTTATTTTATCTTATTTAAATAATATACAGAATATTTATTTCTGTATTTGTCCAGGGTTTTTAAGTTGGAGGGAAAGAATAAGGTAAAAGGGAAAAAAATGAATAAAAATTATTATTTAAATTATTATTTAAATTATAATTATATTATATATATTATAAATATTTATTATTATAATTATATTAAGATATTAAATTTATTAAAGATTAATAATAGAAATATTAATAATTATTGTTATAATAAATTCTATATCCTTATTAATATTTTAAATAAAGCTTATTAATATCTTATATAAATTCAATATCTTAAATAAATGTAATTATTATCTTATAAAAAAAAGAATAAAACATATTAATAAAGTATTGTAAAATATTTGATATTGATAAAATAACTATTATAAAATTTAATAAAATATTATTTAAAATATTATTTATTATATATAAAATTTATTATAAGATATTAAAAAAATTATTATATTTTAAAATATTAATAAATATTATAAAGATGTTTTATTTAATATTAGTTTATAAAGAATAAAAGGTTCAAAAATATGGATTTAGAAATAATGTGTATTTATGGGAATATTGTAACAGCCAAGCAACAAATGCCTGTTTGGCTTAGTGGTAGAGCGTCGCTCTTGTAAAGCGAAGGTCGGTGGTTCGATTCCGTCAATAGGCATTATTTTTCTTAAATATCATAAAAATAAATATTACGATAAATTTTTATTATTTTTTATTATTATTTATTATTATTATTAAAAATATAAAGAGAATTAAATATACTCCAATTATTAATTTAAAGGTAAAAGCATATAAATAATAATTTGATTAATGATATCTTTAAGGTTTAATTTTTAATGAGTATATGGTAAGTATATAATTATTTATAAACTAATTGTGGCTTGGTAATAATAAACATTATTATATGAAAAATATTATACATCAAATAAAATAATATGATAAATTATTGACAACGACAGAATTAGTATATACTTGTACTATAATGGTCTCTTCGAGTTCCTTATTACTTTTGTCGAATTTATGAGTGCTTGAACCTCTAATGAATAGTCAAATTCAATGAATTTTATGAAGCTTCTGGTTTGAAACATATTTCTAATTTTCTGTAACAAAATTCAAAATTACTTAAGGCGATCACTTTCCTTCTGGAAGAGTAATATTTGTTTTAACTATTTCACTTTAAGAGTCTTAATTTTTTAACTTAAGTACTTGAAATGATAATAAATTAAATATATCATTTTAAATTTTTTTAGGTTTTGAAATAAGAGTTTGATAAAAATCAAACAAAAGAAGTCATCCAGATGAATACTTAGGAAAATCAAAGATAATTTCAAAACACTTGAAATAAAAAGATATAAACTGGTAAATCAAAAGTTTATAACCCTAAGATTTATCTAATGAAAGCATTAATTAAGTGTTTCCTTTGGACATATAACATGGGATGTTTTGAACATATGACTTTTGATAAAATTGTTTAAAAAAACTTTCACAGTAAAATAAGTATGCTAATAATTCAGTTTGTAGTTTTATGATATTAGGATATTCGAAGGAACAATCACTGGAGAATATGTCAAATTCAATGATATTTCTACTCTCTAAACATTAATAAAAATTTGTATTTCATATCTGAAATCTTCTTTAGTTGATTTTTCACCATTAATCAAATGTAAATGAAAGCACTACATTGTTAGAATTCCAGTCTATTAATTATGTTAGAGTAAATGACAATTAAAAAGATAATCTGAATGGATATAAGTAAAGAACTTTGGCATCACAAATTCGGGCACTTTCAATATGATAATATAACTAAATATTAAAAATGTCAGATATTTAAATTGTAAATGATCTAAAATAGAAAACGAAAGTCTTCTGTTGCATCAAGAGTAAGAAATAAGTAATTATGATTTAATTGGTTACGAAAATACAAAATAGAAAAATTTAAATGAAAACCCTCAATAAAAGTTTTAATGATGATTTTGATAATGATAATATTAAAATTTTTATAATTTAATATTTAATTTATGATTAATTTATTTTCTGAAAATTTTAATGACAATAATAAAGATTCTATGAAAATATTTAGTTCATATGGTATATGTTCTCACTTTATTTCTTTATCTTCATTATTACCATTTTCTCTTTGGTTTTCAGAAAGTAAATTTGTAAATTTGTAACAAGTATTGTATTAGATTGATTATTATTAATATTTGATTAATTATTTTCTACCATTTATCAATATTAATGTCAGTAACTTCCTTAAAAATGATAATAACATAAATAATAGTTTCTTTCTGAAAGGAATTATGATACGAATAATAATATTAATTTTGTAGAAAATAATGAATATAACCATTCTTTAATAATTAATAATGAAATTAATAATAATGAAATTAATAATAATGAGATTAATAATAATAATAATAATAATAATAATAATAATAATAATAATAATAATAATAATAATAATAATAATAATAATAATAAAAGTTTTGAAGATTTTTCTATTAAAAGTAAAGCTATTAAGAACATTAGTTTCGAAATTAATGATTACATTAATAAAAATAATATTAAAATCTTTTTTTGAAAATTTATAAAATAATAATATAAATATAATATTGTAATTTTGTGTTTTTTTTATTTAATAAAATAAATATTTATAATATATACAATATATATAAAAAATAATAAAATTTAATAAATTTAACCTGAAATATTTTTTTTTAATTTATCATTTAATTTATATTATTTTTAATTTTTATATTTCAAAATAATTAAAATATAAATCTTATTAACACTATTTTCAATTGTCATGAATCATAACAAAAGAATTGATAGAGATATCGGGGATTATAATTGTAACATTGTGACTTAATTTACCAGGTTGTTATAGTAATAAATAACAAATAAAATAAAAATAAATATAATGATAAAATAATCATTTAAATATATAATTTTCAATTATATAATTCTTATTTATAAGAAATTATAAAAAACTCAGTGCGTTAACCGGGAATCGAACCCGGGCCATTTGCTTGGAAGGCAAATATTCTACCTCTATACTATTAACGCCTCTTATTTAGATGTTTAATATATTATTCCCTAAAATACTCATTATTTCCAAATCCAAATTTTTAAACCTTTTATTCCTTAAATATTAATACTAAATAAAACTTCTTTATAATATTTATTAATATCTTAAAACATAATAATAAATATATTAAAAATTATTCTTATATTATCAATATTTTATTAATATCTTATAATAAATTATAAATATTTTATTAATATCTTAAATTTTATTAATACTTTATATAAAAATATTCTTATAATAAATTTTTATAGATTCTTATAATAAATATTCTTATAATAAATTTTATCAATATTCTTATAATAAATATTTTTATAATAAATATTAACAATATTCTTATAATAAATATTCTTATAATAAATTTTTATATATTTTTATAATAAATATTTTTATAATAAATATTAACAATATTCTTATAATAAATATTCTTTTAATAAATTTTTATATATTTTTATAAATATTCTTATAATAAATTTTTATATATTTTTATAAATATTCTTATAATAAATTTTTATATATTTTTATAAATATTCTTATAATAAATTTTTATATATTTTTATAAATATTCTTATAATAAATTTTTATATATTTTTATAAATATTCTTATAATAAATTTTTATATATTTTTATAAATATTCTTATAATAAATTTTTATATATTTTTATAAATATTCTTATAATAAATTTTTATATATTTTTATAAATATTCTTATAATAAATTTTTATATATTTTTATAAATATTCTTATAATAAATTTTTATATATTTTTATAAATATTCTTATAATAAATTTTTATATATTTTTATAAATATTCTTATAATAAATTTTTATATATTTTTATAAATATTCTTATAATAAATTTTTATATATTTTTATAAATATTCTTATAATAAATTTTTATATATTTTTATAAATATTCTTATAATAAATTTTTATATATTTTTATAAATATTCTTATAATAAATTTTTATATATTTTTATAAATATTCTTATAATAAATTTTTATATATTTTTATAAATATTCTTATAATAAATTTTTATATATTTTTATAAATATTCTTATAATAAATTTTTATATATTTTTATAAATATTCTTATAATAAATTTTTATATATTTTTATAAATATTCTTATAATAAATTTTTATATATTTTTATAAATATTCTTATAATAAATTTTTATATATTTTTATAAATATTCTTATAATAAATTTTTATATATTTTTATAAATATTCTTATAATAAATTTTTATATATTTTTATAAATATTCTTATAATAAATTTTTATATATTTTTATAAATATTCTTATAATAAATTTTTATATATTTTTATAAATATTATATTCTTATAATAAATTTTTATATATTTTTATAAATATTCTTATAATAAATTTTTATATATTTTTATAAATATTCTTATAATAAATTTTTATATATTTTTATAAATATTCTTATAATAAATTTTTATATATTTTTATAAATATTCTTATAATAAATTTTTATATATTTTTATAAATATTCTTATAATAAATTTTTATATATTTTTATAAATATTCTTATAATAAATTTTTATAATAATAATAATATAGTAATTATAAATATAATTACTGATTATTTGGGGATCAAATGAAATTAGTATTTGGCATTGATAATCTTGTTAATAATTCGAATTTATATTATAATAACAATATTTAAGATATATTTAGAATATATAATTAAAGGGTTTGGATTAACAATTAAATTATAAATTAAAATGATTAATAGAAAATCGAATACACAAATATAAATATATAAATATAACTCTATAAATATGAATACTTTCGTTACGTTTTACTCTGATTTTATATTTATATGTAAGCTCTTTACGATTTCTACAATATATCTAAATTTCAACCAATTGTAATAACAATTAAAATAATTTATCATACAAAAAAAGATGGATAAATATCTCGAAGGTCACTATCAAAATATTAAATTTTATTTAATATTTTGATAAGATATTTTTTTTTTAATATATCAATGTATCATAAATATTTAAAGGAAAAATTAATAATAGATTTATAAATATATTAAAATTACAGAATAGAATATTATACAATAATTATTTAATTAATAAATTAGTAATTTTGGTAGTAACTTATATAATATAATCAAATCGATAGATTATATTAATAGATGTAAATAATTTTAATATACTAAATAAGGATATAATATTACACTCTTTTAAATAGTAGATAATATATAATATAAAGAAGATCTTTTTTTTTTTTTTTTATTGATATCATGATATCATTTACATTTTTTTAAAAAGTAATGAATAAGAAAAAAGTTTTTAATATATGGAAGATTTTTTATTTTTGGATGAGACATTTATATATAGTTGAAATATTAATATATTTGGATATTTAAGATGGTTCTACTATTCATATATATATATCAACAACAATATTATATTTTTGAAATTTAAATATATAAAAAATAGAAAATAGCAAATTAAAAATATTATATTTAACTTATTGTTATTTTATTTATTGATTCGCCAAATACTATATTCATTTTATAATTATATTAATTATATTATTTATAACAACTGAAAATAATTTATAATCGAATTTATATATTTTTTAATAATAATTTTTTTAATATTTATATATTTATAAATAATATGGATGATATGAATATTTTTTTTTTTATATTGACTGCTTTCTAAATAATTTTTCAATCTAATAAAAACTAACATATTATTTTATTGAGTTTATTAATAAAGCTGTTACTTTAATATTTTTTTATTTGGTTGCTTTAAAAATGAATAATTTATTCTTTCACTAAAGAAAATAAAAATTCCTTATTTCATTATTTTTATTTATTTTCAACAACATTTACTGGAATTATTAGATTTAGTACGTTTATTGATATTAGAATATTTTAACTTTATAATTTTCTATGAAAATTAAAATAAAAACAACTTTTAATAATAGTAATAATAATAAAAATATTTTCTTTCTATAATTTGAAAGAAAAACAAAAAAAACTTTTAAATAACGAATAATTTTAAATGATATTATATCTTTAACCTTTCAACCTTTCAAAAAATAGAATTTATAATAGTTTTAAATTTAAAATTGAAATTATTATAAATTATAAATAATAAATTTAAATGCATTAAATTTTTTTTTTTTAAAAATGAATCTATTAATAAAAATATTATTTTATTCCTCATAGATTTTTTTTTTTTTTATTTATTATAGCAAGTAATAATTTAAAGAAATAAATATAAAAATAATTCTATAAAAAATATTTATAATATATAATTAAACTTTTTTCTTACATTTATTAATACATATAATAATAATTATCATTAATAATATTTAAATATTATATTATTAATGATTGCCAATTACAATATATTTATCTTTATTAATAGAAATATATTAAAACATTCTTGAAAATGATTTGCTTAAAAGTAATATTTTTTATATGAATTATTAAATACCTTTAATAAATTTATATATAATGTAACATAAATTATTGAATTAATAATAGAGATTTATTAATTTTTATTATATTATAATATATAGAATTTATTATTTTATTTTTTCTTTTTTATTGAATTTTTTATATTTATATCTTTTATTTACTATATATAATAATATTAAATTAAATTTAACTTTCAGATTCAGATGTTTTAATTTTTCTTATGAATTTTGCTGGAACACCACCAACAATTGAATTTGGTGGAACATCTTTAGTCACTACAGCACCAGCAGCAACAATAGAATTTTCACCGAGAGTAACACCTTGAAGAATTGTAGAATTAGAACCAATCCATACACCTTTATTTATATGAATTGGTTTTGGAATGAGATCACCTCTATGTTTTGGATCTTCAACATGATTTAAAGTTGCTAAAACGACATTATGACCAATTAATACATTATCATCAATATAAATGCCACCTTGATCTTGGAATTTACAACCACTATTTATAAAAACCTTTTTTCCTACATGAATATTTTTACCACAATCAGTTTGAAATGGTGGGAAAAGTCCAAAAGAATCATCAACTTTTTGACCAATAAGTTCAGAAAAAAGTTCTTTTATTTCTTCATTAGTATTATATTTATTATTTATTTGAGCGGTGATTTTTCGAGCTTGGTCACTGTAATAATGACAAGAAAATGCCATATCAGTACCACTTTCAACAATTTTTCCACTGTTGAAATAATCTAAAAATTCCTTTAGTTCAACAACTTTAGGTTCTTGTTTATTTTCCATTTTTTTTATTAATTTTATGTAAAATTTTAATTTTTAAAGAAAAAAACTTTATGTTTAAACAGTTTTATGTTTATGTATAAATTTATTATATATATTTTAGTAATTAAAAATACTATAAATATATTACGTATATATGTATATTAATATAATTACAAATATTAAAAGATGACGTAATTAATAAAACTAAATTTTCTCAAAATCTTATATTTAATTAATATTATGGTTGTACAATTTATACAATACAAAATATTTAATATTAATTTAATAAATAAATAAATAAATAAATAAATAAATAAATAAATAAATAAATAAATAAATAAATAAATAAATAAATAAATAAATAAATAAATAAATAAATAAATAAATAAATAAATAAATAAATAAATAAATAAATAAATAAATAAATAAATAAATAAATAAATAAATAAATAAATAAATGAATAAATAAATAAATAAATAAATAAATAAATAAATAAATGAATAAATAAATAAATAAATAAATAAATAAATAAGTAAATAAATAAATAAATAAATAAATAAATAGATATATATAGATAAAAAAAAATATATATATATATATATCATATTAGTAAATAATAAGCAATAATACTAATTTTAAAGACAAAAACACATAAAATAAACAATAATTGTTATCATAAATATTTATGCAATATAATAAACTTTACTTAATATTATTTCTTTTTTATGTTTTAAATGTTTTCCGTATAATATATTATTTTTGTTTATTTTTATTATTACTTATAGTTATTGTTATTTTTTATTTTTACACATATTATTATTATTATTATTATTTTAAATTGATAGTAATTTATTTTAATTCACCGAGGAAACTTAATATTACAGCTTTAGTATTATTTAAAAAGTGTGCAATTATTGAAGCTAAAATACAACCAGTGTAGTCATAAACGTAGGCAAAGGTAAAACCTGATAAAAGATAAAGTGGGAATCTAGTAAATTCTTCTTTAAGTTTTGTAAAATCAAATTCGAAATGGTAAAAAGCAAAGACAAAACTTGAAATTAAATATGCTAATATTTTTGAAAAATGATTAATTATACCAAAGAGAAATTTTCTAAAGAATAATTCTTCGCCAATTGGGAAACAAAGAGCTGCAACAATAAAAGCTCCAACCATTGAAGAATTTGAAAAGTCATTTAAATCTCTATTATTTGAATTAACTGCATCTGGGTTTATACGTTCAACAATTTCTGAAGAAATAGCAGTTGCTACTTGGATAAAAATGAAGGCAAGAATGGCTGCAATGTAAACTTTTTTCATGAAAAATTGATTTTTAAAATCAATAAGAGAACTTATAAACATACCCTTTACTTTTTTACTCATAGGATAATCAAGGTTAATGAAAATGATAAAGCCTATTATAGCAAGAAGAATTGTACCTATTACAACATAAAATCCTGTGGTTGGTACAAATTCATATTCATATTCGGATTCTTCTTCTTCTTCTCCTTCTCCTCCTTCTACATTTTCATTTTTTTCATTAATTTCTTCATTGTCAATTTGTTTTTTAATTGGTCTTTTTTTAATTTCTTGGTCTGGTTGAGCAACATTATCAGTTGCTAATTTATAATCATTATCATCATTATTTGTCATTTTTGTTAAGTACTTATTTATTTATTTATTTATTTATATATTTATTTATATTTATTTATTTATTTTATATATATTTTTATATATTTTTAATAGTTTTATTGAATATTTTTAATACAATCGAAAAATATTATTATTATTTGTTTATTTATTATTTAAAGATACTTTTTCTTTCTATTAATTAATAATGATAATTATTATAAATAATAAATATATATATATATATATATATAAAAAAGAAAAAAAAAAAATAAAAAAAATTATTTTACATTTATAAATTCTTATTAATTCTATATTATTATTATTATTATATTATTTAAAAGTGGCAAATCCACAATAATTATAATTGATAATAAATCTTAAATAAATAAAAAAAAATTTTTTTATTATTATTATATATAATATTAAATTAATAATTATATATCAATATCAATGTTTTTTTAAATTATTATATTAAATATCTTTTATTGATAAAAATATTTTTATTTAGTTATTTTTTTATATATTACCAAATATGTATATAATTTATAATTAAGAATTTCTCCTTTTTACCAAACTTATTTAAAAAAAATTTTTTTTTAATTTTTCTATTAAAAAGATTTTCGATTCAATAGAAAAAATCAAAACAAAAAACAAAAAACAAAAAACAAAAAACAAAAAATTAAATAATAAAAATATAAAGTATTATTATATATATATTTTTAAAAAAAAATTTATTTGTAAATTTATGTGCTTATTTTTTTTATTAAAAATATATTACATAAGATTTTTTTTTTTTTCTTTTTTTACATTTATTATTTTAATTTTATAATCCTCTATTACAACATAGTAGTTTTTATGTTTTGTTACACTATGATATTTTTTAATTTTTTAATTTTTTTTTAATTTTAAATTATTATTAATATTATTATTATTATTATTATTTTTTTTTTTGATCTTGTTTGGTGATATTACCGTTTATGATTAAATAGTCTACTATTATTATTATTATTATTAGTATTAAATTTATTAACACTAATAAAATTTGTTCGAGTTTTAAATTAATAATTAATTTTCAAATATATATATATATACATATTTTTTCATTTTTTAAAAATTAATTATAATTTATTAAATATTTATTTTTTTCCTTTTTTTTTAAAAGAAAAAAAAAGTATTAAAACCTATTAATTTACTTTAAGTTCTTGGTGAAGAATTCCTTGATCTTATCGAATGGGATAATGTTGTTGGTATTATCGTAGAAATCAATGTGTTGAGCCCATTCAACAACAATTTTTTCTTTTGGTTCAGCAGCCTTTTCGAAAATATCGTTAGTAATTGGCATAGTAAGATCCTTGTCACCAGTGATGAAAAGAACTGGTCTTGGAGAAATTTCATCAATGTAACGAATAAGTTCAGCATTAAGAAAGACTAAGTTACTGGCAGTAGTTAAACTGTGAGTAGCGTTCTTGTGCCATCCACGTTCAAGACCATAGAAAGCAAAGAATTCTTGCCATAATGGTTGTAAACCGTCTGGAATTTCATCTGTTGGTTTATCTTCTGGGTAATTAACTTTACATTCTGGAGTTCCCTTTTCAGCATCAACCCATCTTTGTAAAGATAACTTTTTCTTCATATTTTGAATAAGGTCTTTGTCTGGAACTTGACGAGCAAGTTGAGACATATCAATGATAGCAACAGAAACAACAGCCTTGATTCTAGTATCCATTGATGTAGCTGAGAGAGCAAAAGCAGCACCACCACAAATACCAATAGCACCGATTTTTTCTCTGTCAACATATGGAACTTTAGTACCTAAGTAATCAACAGCAGCAGAGAATGTTTCAGTATATAATTCTGGACTAGCAACTTGACGAACACCTTCAGAGTCACCCATACCTAATTGGTCAAAAATTAATACAACAAAACCTCTTTGAGCTAATTCATCACCATAAACACAAACTTGTTCCTTAACACCACCGAATGGTCCACCAACAATAAGAGCTGGATGCTTAGCTTTCTTATCTAAGGTCTTGGCATAGTAAACATCAGCAACTAAATTATTTCCGTAACGGTTTGGGAATTTGACTCCTTCTTCTCTAGTAACTTTGTCACTTAATGGCTTAATGTAACCTGGCATTTTTGTTTTTACTGTTCATTTTATTTGTTTATCCGAGAAATAATTAATATATCCGAATTAATTTTTATGAATATATAAGTATATATAAATACAAATAAGAACAATTTAATATAGTTATGAATTAAAAAAAGATATTAAGTACAGATATATATAAATAGTAATATGAATAGAAATAAAGTAAATAAAAATATAATCAATAAATATTGAAAGAAAAAAAAGAAATAAATATTAATAATATATAATATATATACATATATATATAAACAAATAATATTATATATATTAAAGTAAAATATTAAATTATTAGTATAAATAATAAAGATAAATAATGTAAATAATACAAGCATATGGATTTTAGATTCATTTTTTTGAAAATTTTTAAATAATAAAGATTGAAAATTGAAAGTAAAATCTACTTCAAAAAAATATCATTATTCAAGTTATTTATTTACATATTATATGTTATTCATTCTTTATTATATTTATTTACTATTAATAAATTAATAAATTAATTAATTAATTAATTAATTAATTAATTAATTAATTAATTAATAATTAAATAATTAAATAATAAATAAATAACAGATATAATTGATAATTTTTTTTTATTTACATCTTTTTGAATATTGTTTATTGTTCTGCTTCAATTTTATTTATTTTATTTTATTTTAATTCTTTATATATTATTTTACATTTTATTATAATCCTTTTTATTCATTAAATTCAAATAAACAACACTAATCAATTATTTTGTTTACAAACCTTTTTTTTTCTTCTATAAAAAAATTGTTAAAGTAATTATAAATATATGTAAGGAAAAATTTTCTTTTTATATATTTTTTTATTTTAATTATAAAAAAAATTTAACCATTATTTTATTTGACAGTATTTATGATATTGGATATTAGATTTTAAAGGGTTATATTTAGAATTATTATTATATGTAATTATTAAACGTAATAATGTATTAAAAATCAATAAAAGTGAATTTTTAATTAAATAATGTATCTTACATTTTTGAAATAATTAAACGTATCAGCCAATAAAATTTGGGTAAAATGGCAATGCAATAAGAAAATTATTATTTTGTATTAAAAAATTTAAAAATATATATAAAATTGAAATTTAAATAAATAAATAAATAAACAAATAAATAAATAAATGTAAATAATAAATAAATAAATAAATAAATAAATAAATAAATAAATAAATAAATAAATAAATAAATAAATAAATAAATAAATAAATAAATAAATAAATAAATAAATAAATAAATAAATAAATAAATAAATAAATAAATAAATGTAAATAATAAATAACTAAATAAATAAATAAATAAATAAATAAATAAATAAATAAATAAATAAATAAATAAATATAAATAAATATAAATAAATAAATAAATAAATATAAATAAATAAATATATATAAATGAATAATAATTAATTATTAAATAACAATATTTCTATTTTTAGTATATTTTATATTAATCTTTTGTCTTTAAAATATTGATTATATTTAATTAATTATATATAATATATTAATAATATAAATATAATATATTCTTTTATTAAATCGAATATGGTATTAATGTATTAATAAATAAATAAAATAAAATAAAATAAAATAAAATAAAATAAATAAATAAATAAAATAAATAAAATAAAATAAATAAATAAATAAATAAATAAATAAATAAATAAATAAATAAATAAATAAATAAATAAATAAATAAATAAATAAATAAATAATAAATAATAAATAATAAATAATATTTAACTGATCAAATAGAATTTATAAATATATATTTTAATACATTAATATTAAATCAGAAATACGTATTTCTTGGCTGTATTTTAAACCTTATTTATGGCTTAAAGTTTACTGTTATAATATTATTATTTATTATATTAATATTTACTGTTAATATTAATGGCTGATGAATGATAATAATTATATATCATTACATAAATTTAAAAAATATGAAAACTAAATTATTTATGATATATTATTCCATATTTAAATGTGAAAGATTAGTGAAGTAGCCTAATAAAACATAAATAAATAAATATAAATAAATAAATAAATAGATAAATATAAATAAATAAATAAATAAATAAATATATTATTAATAGGTTTTTCAGTTTAATAATAACTAGTGAATGCTTTTTTTTAATATGATATTTTTTTAAAAAAAAACTATATCGAATTATATAACTCGTTAGTTATATTACATGTTTCATAATATTGATATATTAAGCAATTATTTCTTTTTAATAAAACAAATTCTATTAATTATGTTCGTGTTTTGGACGGTTTAATATTCAAATTATATACTTTTGTTGGATAAGAGGTAACCTATATATTAAACTTGCGGTTGGATTTAGTAATATTTTTATTACATATCTTATATATGAAACTCTTTTGATATTTATGTATGTGACTATCTGTGAATATTTCTAGATTATATAAGTGATAAGGTTGAATATTATTAAGTAGAGCTTCCTTTTTTTAATCATATCATTTTTTTTATCCATTGGCTTTAAGGAATCGATGATATGATCCAAAGTACTTTTTGGCATTTTTGAGTCTTTGTTGGTTAGAATATATAGAACAATGGGCATTAATAATTATTGCATATTAAATTCTTTTATTTAAATTGCTTTATATCTTAATTAATCGGTTAATCATATAAGTAGTATAGGAACTATTTATTATTCATGATTAGAGTCATTGAGACTCTAATCATGAATAATAAATAATTAAAAATTTAAGGTATGGATTGGGTTTAATTCCAAAAATTTTATTGGATATAATATAAATTTTACCAAAGTACATTCTATACTAATTGTGGCTTGTGTCAAATATAATGAATTATAAATAAAATAGACATTAATTAAATTTAATTTATTTTATTAATATGAGATTTAAATTAATCTATTTGGCAATTAAATTCCTTATATTCTAACATATATTTAGATTTATACCCTATAAATTTAAATATTAAGAAATTTATATTATATTAGTGTAAATATATTAAAGAAATATCTTCTTATTAAATATCCAATTTATTACCAAAGATTAAAGATTAAATCATGCAAAAAAATGTTATATAATAATATAATATGTACAGTGTTTTTTTAAACATAAACATATACTAACAATTAATAGAAATTAATACAACTGTAACATATTAAAATTATTAATCAATTTTATTTTATTATGTATATAAACAGTTATAGAATATTTTGTACTGGATAATTATGTTATAAATACTGAATAATGAATAATAATAAAAACAAAAATGATAAATAAATAAATAAATAAATAAATAAATAAATAAATAAATAAATAAATAAATAAATAAATAAATAAATAAATAAATAAATAAATAAATAAATAAATAAATAAATAAATAAATAAATAAGTAAATAAATAAATAAATAAATAAATAAATAAATAAATAAATAAATAAATAAATAAATAAATAAATAAATAAATAAATAAATAAATAAATAAATAAATAAATAAATAAATAAATAAATAAATAAATAAATAAATAAATAAATAAATAATAAATAAATAAATGTATATATTAATAGTTTAAATATAATGAAAATTAAAAATATTTATTATTATATTATGAGTGATCATTTTAGCTTTTTAAAATTTTTAATATAATTCTTATTATATTCATTATACTTTATATAAAATTTTTAAAATTAATGGTAAATAATTAATAAATAACTATAATAATATATATTTTTACTAAATATAAAATATGTAATAGTTTTTTAATATTTGTTTATTATAAATAGTTTTATATTATATTAAATAAGGAAAAAAAAGAGGAAAAAACAAAATAAGAAAAAAATTGTCTATTAATATATATATGATGCTTATATAATATAAATAATTAAGAATTAAAGAAAAATATTTATAAATGATTGACTTTTTATAATAAAATATAAAATTTTAATTTATTTATTTATTTTTGAAGAAATGACAAAAAAACTATATTTTTTATTTTTAAATATTTTCATTTTAGTTCTTAATACAAAATGTGATACATTAACTGATAAAAGAGAAACTAGAAATCCTTATTTTATTATGAATACATATAATATAGATGATGAATTTATAGAACGTCGTCGTGTGGAATATGATTTTAATAATAAAGGATTTATTAATCAAGATGCTTTATATTTACAGTAAGATTAAAAAAAAAAGAGCAATATTATATTTTTATCATTAATTATTATATATGTATATAAAGAATTGCTTTTAATATTAAAATATATATAATAGATCAGAGGTAAAAACTATAGTAATATGTAATGAAGATGATATTGATAAAAGTGATGAAGAAAAAAAAACAATTTTATTTTGGAATACAGCAACAATTTATGATATATATTCTTCCATAATATATTTAAGTGTATATCCACTTTGGTATTATAAACAAAAGGAAAAAGACGACATATACTGTTTTAAAATAGTTGGTGTTGGATGGTATTTTAGATTTTTTAATTTTTAAATTTTACTACAAATACATAAGTTATAATGTATATTTTATATTGAGAATAAAATATAATAATACAACCAATATTATCTGTTATATAGGATTGACAATGTTAATAAACCAATATGTAAAGACCCTGAAGCTAAACAATGTCCAGATATGATTATTCTTGGAACAACTCAAGTAAATATATTATTCAAAATTAGAAATTTTGATGATATAAATTTTTTAATATTAAATGAAAAAAATAATTAAATATTAAAAGATCAAAATATTTAAAAAACGAAAATAGATTTTATAAAGATAATTAGTTTTTATAAAAAAAATAATAACTTAATGAAATATAAATTTTTAAAACAATAAATATTTCATATAAAAGTTTGCATATAGATATGATAAAAGTGGAATTTTAAGTCTTAATAAATATTTTACAAAATATACTTTGAAAAATGGAAACTCTATTGAAAGCAGACTAAATAATAAATATGCACAATTGGATTGTATGTAATAAAACATGTGAATATATATAATAAAATTAATAATTATTGATTATTTAAAATATATACATTATTTTTTCTAGACCGTGTTGATGATAATTGGTTAGCAGTTCCTGTAATAATAGATTTAAGAACATTTCGTTTCAATGTTACAACATTTGATAATTGTATAAGCAAAGGCTATAATCTTCATTATCCTCCTGTAATTAATATATATTCCAATTTAATAAAATTTTATGTTTAGTTTTTTAAAAAAAGTTTTTTTTTTAAAAAAACTAAGAATAAAATGAATAAAATCTTTGATATATATATTAATAAAATTTTTTTAATAATAATAATAATATATATATATAATAAATTATACTTACAAAGCCGTTAAGTGATTATTGGTAAACGTTTGTTTATTTTAATAATTTTTCTTAATATTAATTTGTTATTAATATGTATTAAATAATTTTTATATTTTTAAAAATTATTTTATATTTTAGGGGTCCTGACTATAAAAAAACAGTAATAATAATAATAATAATAATAATAATAATAATAATAATAATAATAATAATAATAATAATAATAATAATAATAATAATAATAATAATAATAATAATAATAATAATAATAATAATAATAATAATAATAATAATAATAATAATAATAATAATAATAATAATAATAATAATAATAATAATAATAATAATAATAATAATAATAATAATAATAATAATAATAATAATATTTAAATATATAGTGGACTTGGGCAAAAGTCATTGAATATGCTGAAATGATTACAAAATGCACAGGACAACCAGGATATCAATTAATTGGATCAAAATCTGAAGGTTTCTTTTTTCCCTTTTTTTATGTTTAATACTATATATATGTTTTATATGTTATTTTTATTTTTATATTTTTAAAATAATATAAATAAGTAAATAAATAATATATATTATCTTCATATATAATAATAATAATAATAATAATAATAATAATAATAATAATAATAATTTTTTTAAAAAAGATATGAAATTATTTATCATTATATGCCAATCTCTTGGAATTCCATTTTTTTTTGATGATCAATATAAGAATAAAATGTGTGGATTTCGTAGTACAGAAAATATAAAAAAATTATCTATTTTACGGAAACTCTTTGAGGAGCATTATGTAAAGAAAATACCATTAAAATAATTATTTTTATATTGTTATAAAATTATATCGATTAATAGAAAAATTTCCAATTTTTTTTTATATATTAATGTATTAATATTTATTAAAATTTTCTAAATAATAGATTGATAAGTGGTTGGATGAGGGAAAGATAAAAAAATGGCAAAGTTTACCATATCCAAGCTCTGTTGAAAAGCAACCAATATTTCCGTTGATAGATAAACTAAGAGATAATTATGGTGAATTACATGGGATGGTATTTGATCTTATAACAAATGCAAAATATGTATGTTATTATATAAATAAATGAATGATGAATAAATAAATGAATAAATTAATAAATGTATAAATTGATAAAAATAATATATAATATTTATAAACATCATATATTAATATATGTTTGATATTAAAAAATATTTATTATTATTTATTACTATTATATATATATATTTTAAGGTTACTTCTGATGTTGAATTATCGGTAATAATAACAATAATATTATAATAATAATAATAATAATAATAATAATAATAATACTAATACTAATACTACTACTATTACTATTACTAATACTAATACTAATACTAATACTATTACTATTACTAATACTAATATTAATACTAATAATAATAATAATAATAATAATATTAATACTACTACTATTGCTATTACTAATACTAATACTAATACTACTACTACTACTACTACTACTACTACTACTACTAATAATAATAATAATAATAATAATACTAATAATAATAATAATAATAATAATAATACTAATAATAATAATAATAATACTAATACTAATACAAACACTAATACTAATAATAATAACAATAATAATAACAATAATAATAATAACAATAATATATATATATATTATTAGTACATGCCTGGAACTTCTTCATGTAATTAATATATATAAATATTTAAAAATTTTTTAAAAAATTTAAAAAATGTTATTTAATATATTAAATTTAAATTAATTAATATAATAAACAATCTATATAATAGTTCTTGGTGGTTCAGGTATATTATAAATATAATTAAATTTTAATATTAATTTTATCATATTATTAATTTTTTTAATAAATTATTATGCTTTAGGAATTTCTATAACAAAAGATTCAAAGTATGCAGATCAACTTTTTGAGTATATAGAAATTTTAATAGATAAATCAAATCCTTTTTTATTACAATTAAATGATATGATTACGGTATATATAATATATTATTTTATAGTTAGTATAGTTTTTTTTAACAATAAGTAAGCATAGAGTAATAATGTATTATTTTTTCATATTTTTATATTTATTAGCCATATGAAGATATTCATTTGTCTGTGTAAGTAATAATAATAAAAATATTATTATTATTATTATTATTATTATTAATTATTATTAATTATTATTATATAATTAAATATATATTATATATATGCATAAAATAGCTGTGATAAGGCTCCAGAGAAAAAAACAAACAAAACTCTTTGTAATTCTTTATTATTTGAAAGAGGAATTTTTCCATATTATTATTTAAATAATAATGAGATTGATGTAATTTATATTAATCATACAGCAACTAATAACAATAGAGGAATTCTTTTTAGTATAAGTGGTAAATACAATCAAAATCAGGTTACAAAAGATTTTATTAATTCTTTAAATTCAAAGGAATATATGTGTGATGAAGAAGCAAACTATAATAGAAATACTATTACATATGTTGATCCATATCGAATAAAATTACCTATTAGTAGTAATCAAGTATTAATTTTAAAATCTATGAAAGATTATAATGGTGGTGAAGTTCAATTAATAACTGATAATAGATGTTCAATTATAGATGAAACAATTAAAAATGCTAAACCTATTCAGGTATATAATATAATATAAATATCAAGATATTATCATGATTAATTACATATTTATATAAAATGCTATTAAATATTTATATATACATAAATGTTTTTAATTATTTTTGTATGATAAATATTTAGTTTCCGTATAATACATTGTAAGTATATATAAACATATATATATATATTTATTTATTTCATAAATATATAAATTAAAAATAAGAAATACACAAATAATAATAATAATAATAATAATAATAATAATAATAATAATAATAATAATAATAATAATAATAATAATAATAATAATAATAATAATAATAATAATAATAATAATAATAATAATAATAATAATAATAATAATAATAATAATAATAATAATAATAATAATAATAATAATAATAATAATAATAATAATAATAATAATAATAATAATAATAATAATAATAATAATAATAATAATAATAATAATAATAATAATAATAATAATAATAATAATAATAATAATAATAATAATAATAATAATAATAATAATAATAATATATAATTTATTTATTTATTATTATATATGTATATATAAAGTTCACAACTGAATGAATTTGAAACTAGATCGCCTATTTCTATTTTATTTGCTCATTTATATTATAAACATAATAATACAAATGAAGGTTCTTTTGAAGCAATAATTAATGAATGTTGTGATATTATTGATGATTCTTTAACTCCATTGTGTAAAGGATATAAAAATATAATTTTTGAACCTGAAGAATGTCATAAACAAGAACAAATTAGGAAAATAAATTATAAAAATTGTAAATTAAATGATACTGATAAACTACCAACGGTACTTGAATGTCCATATATAACTCCAGGAGATACTAAGGGGTTAGTTTTAACTATTTGTACAATAATAGGATTACTTATTGAAGTATTTTTCATTGCCATTGTTCTTAAGTAATATAATTTTTCTTAATGTAATTTTATAAATATATTTAAAAATTATATTTATATTATTTATATATTAATAATATTTATTTAATATATTATATATATCTTAACTTTATGAAAGATTTGAAAATGTAAGATGTATTAGTGCAGCAGGTCCTAGATTTTTACTATGTTTATTTATATCATGCATGATTTTGGATTTATCGGTATTGTTTTGGATAGGAGTACCATTAAAATATAAATGTATTTTAAGGATTTGGACGATGATAATTGGTGTAAGTAAATTTATAATAATAACAATAATAATAATAATAATAATAATAATAATAATAATAATAATATTAACAACAATAACAATAAAAAATATCTTATTCTTATTTCATTGTAAAGATTACTGGATTAATTTGCTCATATTCTATAAAATCTGAATTTATAATATCAGTATATAATAATCATAATATAAGGAAATCAGCGTATCAATTAAAAAGCTATATGTTATATATAATAATACTTGTTATTCAATTTATTTTATTAGTTATATGGACATTAACTCAAGAAGGAATAACGACAATAGATCGTTATGTTAATGAAATAGGTTTTTTTTTTAAAGAAAATACTTGCTCTATTGGAAGTGAATATGCATTAAATCCAATGTTTGGACTAGATTTCATTTTATTGATGTTATCAATTTTAATGTCATATAGAGGAAGAAACAGTAAATATATTTTTATGTATTGAATAATTTGAATAATATTATAAATTATAAAAAATAATCATTATATTAATTTTATATGCTATTATATATTATTTGCTAAATTTTTCAAAATAATTAATATATATATATAGTTCCTGCTGAATTTAATTATGTAAGTATATTAAATATAAAAATATATTAATTATTTTTAATATTAATAAATATATTATGTTAAAATATATATACTTTTGATATAGTCAAAAAAAATATTCATTACATCTTTATTTTCCTTATTATTAGTAAGAAATATTATATATAAATATAATAATAATATTAAATAATTATAATTATAGTATTTCAATTCATATTTTAATATTTTTTAAAAAATATATTGTATTATTATTTTATGATTTTTTTAAAAATGAATAATAGTTATCATTATATTATATGGTCGTAATTATTGACATTGAAAAACCATATCCATATTTTATTTTTTTATCAACAATACTTCTTATTTCATTAACCATTAGTATTTTGTTCATTGGAAATAAAGTTTTAATTCTATTAAATATTAATATTGATACAGAATTTTCAATTATGGTTTATACTAATGGAGATAGTAATAGAGAAAGTAATGACTATATTACTGAAGAAAGTAAAGACCATGATACAACAAATAATTGTGAAAGTTGTGATAGTTGTGAAAGTTGTGAAAGTTGTGAAAGTAGTAACGGGGAAAATAGTGATGAAAGCAGTGAAGAAATTAGTGAAATTAGTGATAATGATAATGAGAGTAGTCAAGAGGAACTCAATGCTAAAAATAGAAAAAATAATAATTATAATGATAATGGTAATAAAAAAAATAGTAAAAAAAAAGGTGGAGAAAATTATCATGAATATATTGAAATACAAGCTCGCTCTGATAATAGAGAGTATATACCATCACTATCTATGAATTAACCAAATTTTTATTTATTTATTTCATATTACAGTAAATTAGGTTAAATTAATTTATAATATAAATTATTACTATTTAATTAAAACTTATAATTATTAATTATTATTATAATTATTATATATTATTATATTTTTTTTTTACTAATTATTTTTGTTTTTGATTTCATTTTTATTTAATCATTTATATGTAAAATTTATAATTAGAATTATTAGAAAATAAATAAATAAATATATAATATAATTATATATATAAAATAATATGTTTTTTATATACATTTTATTTTTCATATTCATTATTAATGTATAAAATATATTATGATGGAAAAAATTTTTTTCAGTAATATTAAAGAAATATACATTTAATATAAAATAGGAATAATATTTAATAAATCATATATAAAATTCAAATATATATTTATATATATTATATATTCTATTGGCTATTATTATATTCTGATAAAAAGTATAAAAATTTAACGTTTTAAAAGAATTATATAATAAACTTTTTTAAATTAAATTTTAATATAGTTAGTATATAAAGTTATGCAATACTAAGTTTTATATATTATATAATATTATGATGGTTAAATATTATTAAAAATATTTAAATATAATGAAAAGTAAAGTAATAATTGTTCTTTTATATTAAAATTTTATATTTTATGATATTAATATATATATATATTTTATAATTACTTAAACATTAATATATTTTAAAACAAAATAAAAAACTAATAATTGCATTAATGATATAAAAATTAATGAAAATAAATAAATAAATAAAAACTAACATATAGAACATACTATATTAAAAAATGAGACATTTTTTCATTTTTTCATTTTTATTTTTTTGTTTTAAATGTATGATATATATTACTTTATCTAATGAAATTAAAGACATAAATATAACAAAATTTGTAATAGATACATATGGGGAAAATTATGTTTTTCAAACTAGATATCATTTAGAATTTAATACTACATCATATTTATTCAACGGATATGAAAGTATACAAAATTTGTATGCAAATATAATCTTCTGATTATTTTCAATTATAAATATATTGATTAACTATGATTTTCTGTTGTTAATAATTATATAAATATATACATATATTTTAATATGCATATGTTTTAATTATATATATATATATATATAATTTAATTTAATTTAATAATACTTATAAAAATAATATAAACATACACAAAGATATGGAATAAAATCATCAATTATATGTAGTGAAAATGATATTGACAAGAGCGACAATGAAAAAACAACTATATTATTTTGGACCACTAATACTGTTGATAATTCGATGAGAAAAGAATTAATATATCTTAGTGTATTTCCAATTTGGTTTAATGATCAAAAAAAGAAAAATCCTGATAAAACATTTTGTTTAAAATTGGAAGGAGTTGGATGGTATTATGAATGCTAATTTTACAATTTTATAAATAATGATTATATAGTTAATTAGATAATTATTAATTGTATTGAACAATTTCAATAGGAATGATAATGCTAATAAACCAATATGTGATGCTGATAATAAATTGCCATGCCCAGATTTAATTATTCTTGGTACAACTCAAGTATGAAATCAATATATTATATATAGGATTAAAATTTTATTAAATATTAATTTCAAATATTATTTTTCTTCATTTATATTATTATATATAAAAAGTTTGCTTATAGATATTATAGAGGAGAAACCTTAAATCTTGAAAAGTATTTTAGAAGTTATTTTAAAAAGACAGGGAATTCAATTGAAAGTTTAATTAATAAATATTCTTTATATGATTGTAATTCAAAATATATTATATATATTATATTACTGAAAAAGGATATTTATTGATTAACAGTATTATTAATTATAATATAAAAGATCATTTTAATAATAATTGGTTAGCAGTTCCTGTAATTGTAGATTTTAGAACATTTAAATTTAATGAAACAACTTTTGATTACTGTATTTCAAAAGGATATGATCTTCATTATCCACCGGTAAAATTTGAACTTATATTACTATAAAATTTAATTAAAGATACCAAATAACTAAATATTTTATGAATAATTAAAAAAATTTTTTTATATTATATTAAAAGCCATTAAGCAATTACTGGTAAAGTATACTATCTATTAAATATATATATATATATTATATTAATATATATATAATATCTTTATTTTCAATTCATAAGGGGATCAAATTATCATGAAACTGTATGTAATTGTTAATTATAAAAAATTTAATATTTGAAGTAATAATTATTGTTAATATTATCAATAATTATTAATATATATATAAATCTATATAATAATTATAAATATTAGTGGACATGGGAAAAAGTTGTTGAATATTCATTGATGATTAAAAATTGCACTGGGGAGCCAGGATTTAGGATTTTTGGTAATAAATCTGAAGGTAATATTTTAATTTTTTCTTTTTCTTTATATATTTTTTTAAGTTTGTTTAATTAAAATTAAATTTATTAATATATCAAAAAATAGATACAAAGTTTTTTATTCTTTTATGCCAGGCTCTTGATGTTCCTTTTTTGATAGAAGATAATGATAGTGAAGTTAAAAAATGTGGATTTAGATCAGATGAACATATAAAAAAATTATTATTTATAAAAGATTTATTTGAAAATGATGCTGTAGTGTCAAAATAAAATTACATATTATATATTGAATATATATGAACTTATTCAGTATTATAAAATATTAATTTATATATATATATATATATATAAAGATAACACCTATATATAATGAAACTGAAATAGACATTTGGAAATCCAATCCATATCCACAATCTGTAGAAGAACAACCCATATTTTCATTTGATAAATCTATGTTTGATAGATATAACAAATATGTTAATGGAATGACTATAGACCCTGTAGATAATAATGTAATTTAAACTTTATATATAAGCATTTTAATATATAAATTATAGTGCTATATTATTATTATTATTATTATTATTATTATAATAATAATAATAATAATAATAATAATAATAATAATAATAATAATAATAATAATAATAATAATAATAATAATAATAATAATAATAATAATAATAATAATAATAATAATAATAATAATAATAATAATAATAATAATAATAATAATAATAATAATAATAATAATAATAATAATAATAATAATAATAATAATAATAATAATAATAATAATAATAATAATAATAATAATAATAATAATAATAAATTATTATTATTACTATTATTTATTTATATTATTAGAAACAGTATCCAGGTATTAAATTTTCGGTA
Organism: Anaeromyces robustus; assembly: GCA_002104895.1. Taxonomy (NCBI): domain Eukaryota; kingdom Fungi; phylum Neocallimastigomycota; class Neocallimastigomycetes; order Neocallimastigales; family Neocallimastigaceae; genus Anaeromyces; species Anaeromyces robustus. The sequence goes on along the minus strand of MCFG01000416.1, from coordinate 27,725 downwards.
AATATTAATCACATTTATAATATTAATTTAAAATTTTATATAACATTTTGATATATATTAATAATATAGTTTTATATAAATATACTATTTTATTATTTAAATCTAGTATTTTCCTGGGACGTCAAATTGTATATATGCATATATATTTTATTTATATATATTAATATTATTTAAATGTATTATTGTTAGTTTTTAATGATAACATTATTTATTACTGAATTTTATATATAATTATGATAATTATATACTATTAATAGTTCTTGGTGGATCAGGTAGATAATTATATATATATAAAATTCATTATAATAATATAAAAATTAAAATATATTTAAATAAAGGAATTATAATAACAAAAAAATCAAAATATCCTGATGAGCTTTTTGAATATATTGAAGTACTTATTAATACCAGTTATCCATATTATTCTGAATTAAATGTTGCTGTAACAGTACATATCAAAATTAATAGATATTTAAATATATAACTACTATTAATTATTATTAAAATTTAACATATTAAACTCAAAAATTATATATTATATATAAATTAAAAATTTTAATAAAGCCATTTGATGATATACCTGGTCAAACGTAAGAACATATTCTTACTTTTAATGGATAATATTAATAATCATATAAATAACATAAATTTATATATAAAATAGATGTTTAAAGAGTGATATTATACCATCAAAAAAAGAACAATGTAATACATTATTAGAATTAAATGGAACATATCCGTATTATTATACTTATAATAATAAGATCAATATTGTTTATCTCAATAATATTTCTATTGGATCTGATAGAGGAATTTCATTTAATATTAATAAAACAATAGATTTTTCATTATTTAATGATATTAAAAATAAAATATTTAAATGTGCAAATAAAACAGATTTCGATGATAATACAATAACGATAAATGATCAATATAAAATTGAAGTTCCATTAAATAATGATAAGAATATAGTACTAAAATCAGTGATGGATATTAATAAATCATACAATATTCAAACAAATAATATGATATGCTCAATCTATGATGAACTGATAAAAAATGCAAAGCCAATGCAGGTGTTTATTAAAAAGTATTATATAATAGTAATGTAGATATAATTAATAATAATAATTATTAATATTAATGTAATATAAAAATATTTTTATATAAAATATAATTTAGTTTCCATATAATACATTGTAAGTATTATTTCTAGAATTTGATATATTTAAATAAAATTATATATAATTTATAATTAAATATTATATAAATTATTTTTAAATGTTATTTTTTAAAGTTCAGAAATTAATGATTTTGAAATGAAAGCTCCAGTATCACTTCTATTTGCTCATCTTTATTATAAGCATAATAATACAAATGAAGGATCTTTTAATGAATTAATAAGAGAATGTTGTGATATTATTGATGATTCATTTCTTCCTTATTGTTATAAAACAAATAATTTAATAAAATTTACTATTAGTGAGTGTATAGAAAAAGAAAATTTAAGTTATGTTACATATTTAAATTGCAAAAGGGCAAATAATGATAATATGATAGATTTTGTCGAATGCTCGTATATACCAGCTATACATTATAGAGGATTAGGAATTATAACTTTTATATTTTTAGTATTAATTATTGAAATTTTTTTTGTTGTTGCTATTATGAAGTAATATTGTAAATCTATGAATATTATATTAATAAATTGATTTTATTATTATAGAAAATTAAATTATAATTTTTATATATATTTAACATTATATTTATTTTATATATATCTATATTAATTAAAAAAAAACAATATTAAAGACATAGAGAAGAAAAACATATTATTTTAGCTGGTTTTAAATTTTTATTATCCATAATTTTTTCAAGTATTTTGTTGGATATGTCAGTTTTATTTTGGATTGGAAAAATTGGAAGATTAAAATGCATTTTAAAAATATGGACTATGTTTACTGGTGTAATAATAATATATAAATATGAAAAAATATTTTACATTTAGTAAAATATATATTAATTTGAATATAAAATTTAAATAAATATATATATATATATTATATATATTAATATATTTAAATTTAGATTACAGGTTTTATATGTGCATATTCTATAAAATCTCAAATTATTGTATCTGTTTATTCAAATATGAATATATCAAAAGTGAATAATGTATTCAAAAATTATATATATTATATTATTGCTTCAGTTATTCAATTAATTATGCTTATTATATGGACATTAACATATGATAGTGGAATAGTCCAAAAAGAAAAATATTTAAAAAACACTGGAAATTATAAATATAATACATGTTCAGTTGGTAATGAAAATATTTTGACTATAATATTCGGAATTGATTTTGTTTTATTAATATATTCCATTTTTATGGCATATCGTGGAAGAAAAAGTAAAAGTTATAAATTATTATAAAAAATAAACATACATATATTGTTTGAATATTAATTATTTTATGTTTTATTTATATTAAAATATTTATATATTATTTATAATAGTACCTAATAAATTTAATGACGTAATATTATTAAATAATTAAATAATATATATTGTATTATTATGTATAAGTTATTGCTAATATATATGCTTAATCTTTAATAATATTTTAGTCAAAAAAAATATTTATTTCATCATTTGCAGCAAGCTTTATAGTAAGTTATATAATTTACCATCAAATATTTTTATTATCTTACTATTTATTAGAAATTTTAAAATATAATAATAATATTATACTTTTGATTTTCATATAAATAGTTAATTTTTTGTTATATCACAGTAATAATGGAATTAAGTAGTATCTATTTTTATATTGCTATTTTCGTATCGATTATTTCAATGTCTTTTGTTATTAATATTTCGTTTATAGTTCCAAAATTGTTAATTATTTTTAATATTAATTTTGATTCTGATATTTCCATTGAAATGCGAAATAATGACAAAAAAAGAAATGGAAATATTAATAAAAAAGAAATTAATAATAATAATGATAAAGTTAATGAAAAATTAAATAACGATAAAATAATTGAAATATCAAAGAGTAACGATAAAATAATTGAAATATCAAATAGTAACGATAAAATTGATGAAATATCAAATAGTAACAATATGACTGATAAAATATTAAGGAGTAATGATAAAATTGATGAAATATCAAACAGTAACAATGAAATATTAAACAGTAATGATAAAATTGATGAAATATCAAACAGTAACAATGAAATATTAAACAGTAATGAAAAATCAAGCAAAAATGAAATATCAAATAGTAATAATAAAATTAATGAAATATTAAACAGTAATGAAACATCATCAAACAATAATAAAATTAATGAAATATTAAACAATAATGATAAAATTAATGAAATATTAAACAATAATGAAATATCAAACAATTATGAAATATCAAACAGTAATGAAATATCATATAATAATGAAATATCAAACAGTAATGAAATATCATATAATAATGAAATATCAAATAGTAATGAAATATCCAATAATAATGAAATATCATACAGTAATAATAGAGGTTAATGAAATTTCAAATCATAAATAATATCTTAATTCTATCGAAATTATTATTATAAAATTGATTTATTATTATAGAGAATAAACCATTATCATATTAATGCTATTTTTAATTAATATAATATTGTATCAATTATTATTTTTTTTTAAAATTTAATAATTTAATATTATATATATTTATTGTCTTAATAAACATAAAAAAATACATGATGTATTTAATTCTATGTGGGAAATGGTGATTTATTTTGTTTCCAATTTTTTGATATTTTCCTATCTATCATTTATATAAATATATTCAATCAAAATTATATCATCTATTTGTTTTTATCTTTTTACTATATTTATTGGTTATATTAAATTGAATTAGAGGAAAATAAATAAATAAATAAATAAATAAATAAATAAATAAATAAATAAATAAATAAATAAATAAATAAATAAATAAATAAATAAATAAATAAATAAATAAATAAATAAATAAATAAATAAATAAATAAATAAATAAATAAATAAATAAATAAATAAATAAATAAATAAATAAATAAATAAATAAATAAATAAATAAATAAATAAATAAATAAATAAATAAATAAATAAATAAATAAATAAATTTATATATTAAATATATATTAATATAAAGTTTTGAATCATATAAACTTTATTATAAAAATTAGTATAATAAAAATATAAATTCATAAAGGAAAATTTAGTAAAAAGCTTTTTTAATAAAGTATATTTATTTAAATGTGTGAATTGACTTAGTAATTAAAAAAATATATAAAAGAATGAAAAAAACTGAAAAATATATAATATATATATATTGTATTCTTCTTACTATTACTCAAAAATGTCTCTCTCAGTTAAGTGATAATAGTGTTAAAATTAATTATTTAATGGATATATATGATATAAATGATAATCCTATAAAAAGATATCAGCTACATTATAATTACTCAACATATCTTTTTAATGAATATTATGAAATAAAGACTTTGTATGAAAATAAAATGAAATAAATAATATTCTTTTTACATTACTTTAAAACAATATATTAATATAATAAATATATAAAGAAAAAATGTTAAATTCGCTATAATATGCAGAGATGAAGACATTGATAAAAGTGAAGAAGAAAAAAATACAATATTATTTTGGAATACATCAAGTATATCTTTTTTTTATACTTCAGCTGTATTTATTAGCGCTTTTCCAATTTGGGCAGAAGAACAAAGAAAAAATAAAAAAAATTTCTGTTTAAAAATTGAATCTGTCGGATGGTATAATTTTTATAATAAGTTAATTATATTAAGAAACATGAATTGATTATTAAATATATACATTTACAAATAGGGATGACAATGTCAATAAAGAAATATGTGATGATAATAATAATTTAATACCATGTCCTGACATAATTGTTCTTGGAACAACTCAGGTATTAATTTATTAGATTATAATTTATAATAATAATATTCAAACTATATAAACTACATATAGCTAATAGTTTTATAGTTACCTCATAGATATAATAAAAATGAACTATTAGGTTTAAACAAATATTTTATGAAATATTATAGAAAAACGGGAGAATCTATTGAAGATAAAATTAATAAATATTCCTATTTTGATTGTAAATATATTATAGACCTTATGATAAATTTTAAATATTAATATAAAATAATATATTGACGAGTATAAATGTAAAAGATAATTATAATAATAATTGGGTAGCATTTCCTTTAACTGTGGATTTTCGAATCTTTCGATTTAATATTACTACATTTGATTATTGTATTAACAAAGGGTACGACCTTCATTATCCACCGGTAAATATATAATAATAGTAATATAATTTTATTTTATATTTATATAAACATTAATTAAAAAATCTAAACATTACATATATTTAATAAAGCCATTAAGCGAATACTGGTAAATTTTTGTATATAATATGTAATATATAAACATTATATATACTAATTTTTTTAAATATATATATAGGGGTAAAAATTATCATGAAACTGTATGTTTAAATAAATTTTAAAAATTAATAATAGTAGATACTTAAATAAAAACAAAATATAAAATTAATAATAGTATAATATAATTATTTAATAATTTTTGATAATTAATTTGTAAATATTATTATAAGTGGACATGGGAAAAAGCATTTGAGTATGCAGAGATTATTACTAAATGTACGGGAAAGCCGGGATTGAAAATGTATGGAACTAAATGTTCAGGTAATATATATATCTATTTTGTTATTTGATTAAGAAATAATGTAAATATATTAATATTAGGATAATATTTATATATATTTTTATAGATACAAAATTTTTCATTATGTTATGTCAGTCACTTGGTATACCGCTCATTATGAATGATGATAGCATAAATTTAAAAAAATGTGGATTTAGAGATCCTGAATATATTAAAAAATTATCTATTATAAAAAATCCTTTTGAAAACCATTATGTATTACTATAGATTATTATATTTTGAATAAATAAATAAGGAATAATGAGTTAATAATAATATAATATTAATATTTTATTATATGTTATTAATATAATAGATTGATCAGTGGCTAAGCGAAGAAGATATAAATATTTGGAAAAAAAAAGAATATCCAAAAAGTATTATTGAACAACCAATTATTAGACATGATGAAAAATTTAGTGATCTAACCCAATATGGTATTAATGGAATGATAATAGATGTTTTAGATAATCTGGTAATAATTTTTTTTACAATTAAATATTAAGTGAAATTATATAAAAAATATTCTAATTATTACTAATGTCTCTTTTTATTTTTAAATTTCAAGTTCTTCCCAGATATAAAATACACTGTAAATATTTATTTTAATACTTACTAAATAATAAAATAAAATTGAATAATCAATATTTTAATATTTAATATTAATATCAAAAATTTTAATATATTATGTAAAATGATATATTGATGAAATTGTATTTAGTACCTTCCAGGAACTTCAACATGTAAATATATATATATATTTAATCATTAATATAATAAAGTAATTAATATTGTATTAATGTTAACGTTAATATTAATTAGATATAATATTTATTTATTGATTATGTATTTAGTTCTTGGTGGTTCAGGTATTTATATTTACATATATATAAATATGTAAAGAATTTACTATGAAAACTTATTGATTTATTTTTAAGGAATCTCAATAACAAAAAAATCGAAGTATCCTGATGAAATTTTTGAATATATAAAAGATTTAATTAATCCTCAATATCCATATTATTATGAATTAAATGGATTAGCGGCATTAAATGTATTTCTTTGTTATTATTTTTTTAATATATCAAAATGATATTATTATCATCATTATTGTTTATATATTTAATTATTATTAATATTTTATATATTTATTAATCAAATTAGTCAATTAAAAATACCTCAGGTATAAAGTATATATACATATATATAATTGATGTTCTTATATAAATATTTAAAGTACTGGGAATTATAATAAAAAATATTAATTATCATATTTTATCTATATTATATATCATTATTAAAATTAAAGTTCTAATAGTAAAAAGGATCTATGTATTTCAGCATTAAATATAACTGGGACTTATCCATATTATTATGTATATGATAATAAAACAAGTGTTATATATTTAACTTATACATATAAAAATTTTGAAAGAGGTATTCTAATTAATAATGATAATAATATAAATAATCCAATTTTTAATAAATATCAAAATCATTTTTTTAAATGTGATGAATATGCAAGTTTGAAGAATAGTAGTATCACATATTATGATAAGTATAAAATTGTTTTTCCAATTAGTGAGAATGAAACAATTTTATTAAAATCAATGAATGATGTTCATAAAATGAAAAACGATATACAGGATTATAATATGATAAATAAAATATTAGAAAAATCATTAAAGATCGCGAAACCTATGCAGGTATTTCATTATATATATATTTTATATATATTTTATATATATTTTTTATATACTTTTATTTTAAAAGTTATATATATTAATATATATAATTTTTAAATGATATATATTAATATATATGCCTATTTAAACTTTATATATTAATATGTATATATTATTTAATCATAGTTTCCATTTTCTTCATTGTAAGTTAAAGTAAAATAAATTGAAATCAATATGATTATTTTAATAATAATATTTAAAATATAATATCTATTTTAAAAAATATTCTTACATATTTAAAAAGTTCTGAAATAAGCGATTTTGAAAATAAATCACCTATATCTCTTCTTTTAGCACATCTTTATTATAAACATAATGATACAAATGAAGGTTCATTTGAAAATATTGTTAATGAATGCTGTGATATTATTGATGATACATTTATGCCTGATTGTGATAATGAACATAACATAAAATTTGTATTAGGCGAATGTAATGAAAAAAGCAATACGATGCCTATAATATATTTAAATTGTAAACCTTCAACTAACAGTAAATTCAAAAGATCAATAGAATGTTTTTATGTTCCATATATAAATATAAAAGGAATTATTATTATATTATTTACTGATTTTACTATATTTGTTGAAGTTATTTTTATGAGATTTATAATAAAGTATTAATATATTATTAATATAAATATTTGATTATATTAAATCGTTTTATTAATTCAATATTATATTAATATAAAAATAAATTTATATATAATTAAGATTTCGTAAGGAAAAATGTATAATAATTGGAGGATATAGTTTTTTACTGTCATTAATAATATCAAGTATAATAATGGAAGTTTCGATTTTTTTTTGGATTGGAAAGATAAATGAAGTCAAATGCATAGTAAAGTTTTGGACTATGATTATAGGAGTAAAAAGAAATTGCAAATTTTAATATTATAAATCAAAAATATGTTAATATATCATTATAAATATTAGAATATCATTTACTAATTTTATATTTTAATAAAAAGATAACTTCTTTTATATGTTCATATTCTATTAGATCCGAAATTATTACATCTGTATATAATAATCCGAATGTTACTCATAAATCAAATTATAAATTTAAAATTAAAATATATTATTTAGTGATAGTATTAATACAATTTATATTATTAATAATATGGTCATTTACACAAAGAGGTTTGAACGTAAGGAAAAGATATTTAAAAAATGTTGGATATTATGATATTGAAATATGCTCTATTGGGAATGAATATATTTTAAGTTCAGTATACTGTATTGATTATTTATTATTAGTAGTATCTATTATTAATGCATATCGAGGAAGACATAGTTGAGTTTTTTTATACTAATATAATAAAATATAATATAATAATTAATTAATTAATTTATTTATTTATTATAATATGTTTAATTTCTAATATATTTTATTACAGTACCGTCTGAATATAATGATGTATTTTGATATTTTAAATTAAGTAAATTTTAAATAATTATTAAATAATTATTAATTATTTAACTATTTAATTTTTATATTGTTAATTTAGACAAAAAAGATTTATCTTACATCTTTAATATCTTGTATATTGGTAATAAATAACATTAACAACAACAATAATAATAATAAGTACTGATAATTTTTCTTTTTTTTTTTTTAAATATTAGTTACTTTTTTGCCATCTTGTAATAATTATTGATATAGAAAATATAATTTTTCATTTTATTGTTTTCTTTGTAGCTATTTTTATCATTATGTATATCAATATAACTTTCGTTGGACCAAAGCTTTTACTAGTACTGAATACATTTTTAAATACAGAATATTCAGCATTAAGTGGATATCATACCAGTATGTTTGATAATAGTCAAAAATGATTATAATAATAATAATAATAATAATAATAATAATAATAATAATAATAATAATAATAATAATAATAATAATAATAATAATAATAATAATAATAATAATAATAATAATAATAATAATAATAATAATAATAATAATAATAATAATAATAATAATAATAATAATAATAATAATAATAATAATAATAATAATAATAATAATAATAATAATAATAATAATAATAATAATAATAATAATAATAATAATAATAATAATAATAAATAATAATAATAATAATAATAATAATAATAGTTTAAAATTTTAATTAGGTCTAAAATTAAAATTTTACATTCATTTTATTTTGTTATTCTTTATTATTAAAAAAATTTCTTTCATATATTAATATTGTTTTTTTATGTATTTTACAAATTAAATAAAAATTATTGTTTATAATTTTTAAATTATATTTATATTCCATTGAATTTAACCTAATATATAAAATAAAAATTTAATATATCTTAACAAATAAAATTATAAAAATTATATATAGTATATAAATTTTAGTTAGATGTATGTTTAAAATTTTATTAATTAAGAAAATAATATAAATAAAAAATTTCTATTTTTATGTTTATTAAAATATATAAGATGAAAATAAAATATTTTTTCTTGTATGAATACACTATATATATTATATTTATTATTACTATTCAAAAATGCGCAGGTCAATCAAAATTATATGAAGATCAAAGCAAAAAAAATACGAAGTTTTTTTTGGATACATATGATGTTAATAATAATTTTATGAAAAGATATTCATTAAATTATAATTATGATTATTATACATTTAATGAATTTAATGATATATATTCACTGTTAGTGTTATTTATTATTAGAGATAATTTTTTTCTTATAATTAATAGTTTAAATGATTTTTTTTGTTTTTATAATTTTATTATATCTTTAGTTCTGGAGTTAAAACATCAGTTATATGCAGTGAGGAAGATATAAATAAAAATGATTATGAAAAAGATACAATATTATTATGGGATGTACAAGCAATCGACTATTATATTGGAACAGCTGTAATATTAATTGCTTTTCCAATTTGGTATGAGGAAATGAAAAAAAGGAATAAAACTTTTTGTATGGAATTTTATGCTGCTGGATGGTATTTATATTTTATTAGTATATAAAATAGTTTTGATAATAATTAGAAAAAGTAATTAATTAAAAAAACTATTTTTTTAAAAAAAAATGAAGGGATGATAATGTAATGGCTCCAATATGTGATGATGATCATCAATATCCTTGTCCAGATATAATTGTATTGGGTACTGGACAGGTAAAATATTTTCATTTATATATTAAATATTTTTATATAATGATTTTTATTAATCATTATTTATTATTTTATTATTTGATAATAGTTAACAATTAGATATAATAATGATGATATTATAGATTTAAATAAATATTTTCAAAACCATTTTTTAAAAACTGGAATATCTTTTGAAAGCATATTAAACAAATATTCTTTATATGATTGTATGTAATATAAATTATCAGTTAACAATTAAATATTTGAATTTTTTATTAAATATTATTTTTATTGTAGATCGTGTTAACGGTAAATGGCTAGCTATTCCATATGCACAAGATTTTAGAGTATTTAGATTTAATATAACAACATTTGATTATTGTATAAGTCAGGGATACGATTTACATTATCCACCTGTAAATATTTTTTATATTATTATATAACATAATTTATTTAATACCTGTTGAATAATAATAATGAATATTGATTAATTAAATTTTTTAATTTTAATATATGATATTGATAAATTATAGCCATTAAGTGATTATTGGTATATATTATAATTCATATATTTTAATATGTGTATAAATTTAATATATTTTTTTAGTAATAATTATTTATAAAAATTTAATATATAGGGGATCTAATTATAAAGAAACCGTACATATATTATATATATGTAAATAATTAAATAAAAAATTTTATAAATAGTAATGAAAATAATATTTTTATAATAATATAGTGGACATGGGAGAAAGCATTTGAATATGCTGGAATAATTAAAGATTGTACGAGTGAACCAGGATTTCAAATATTATTTAATTACGGTGAAGGTATTGTTAAATTATATATTTAGGGCTCTTAATCAAATATTAATTATAAGTTCTTAATAAAACATAAAATATAATATAATATAATAGAATAAATAAATAAATAAATAAATAAATAAATAAATAAATAAATAAATAAATAAATAAATAAATAAATAAATAAATAAATAAATAAATAAATAAATAAATAAATAAATAAATAAATAAATAAATAAATAAATAAATAAATAAATAAATAAATAAATAAATAAATAAATAAATAAATAAATAAATAACTAAATAACTAACTAAATAAATAACTAACTAACTAACTAAATAAATAAATAACTAATAAATAAATAAGATTTAAGATTTTTTGTAGTTCTTTGTCAGGCACTTGGAATTCCATTTTTTTCCGAAGATTCTAATTTATATTTAAAAAAATGTGGATTTAGAAATCCTGAATATGTAAAAAAATTAAATATATTAAAGGAATTAGTAGAAAATCATAATGTAAGTACAGAACTTTTTCACTTATATATAGAAATAAAAAGTTTTTTCATATAAATATTTTTAATATAAAATAATATTATATAGATTAATATGTGGCTTGATGAAGCAGCGGTTAAAGATTGGCAAGAAAAACCTTATCCCAAAACATCTTTAGAAAATCCAATAATTCCATTTGATGAAAATTTAGCTTACAAATCATACATTATTCATGGAATGATGTATGATAATTTGTATAGTTTTGTAAGATAAAAAATAATATATACATTAAGAATAAATTTGTTAATAATTTTGTATATATATAAATAATATAGTAATAAAAATATATTTTATATAATAAAATATTAAAGGATTATCCTGATGTTAAATATGTTGTAATGTATTTTTAATATTAACATATTATATATTATATATATTAAAAATTAATATTATTATTACTAATAATAATTAACAAATATTATAACAAATATTATAATAATGAATAAATCATAATAATAATAATAATAATAATAATAATAATAATAATAATAATAATAATAATAATAATAATAATAATAATAATAAAAAAAAATAATAATAATAATAATAATAATAATAATAATAATAATAATAATAATAATAATAATAATAATAATAATAATAATAATAATAATAATAATAATAATAATAATAATAATAATAATAATAATAATAATAATAATAATAATAATAATAATAATAATAATAATAATAATAATAATAATAATAATAATAATAATAATAATAATAATAATAATAATAATAATAATAATAATAATAAATAATAATAATAATAATAATAATAATAATAATAATAATAATAATAATAATAATAATAATAATAATAATAATAATAATAATAATAATAATAATAATAATATAATAATAATAATAATAATAATAATAATAATAATAATAATAATAATAATAATAATAATAATAATAATAATAATAATAATAATAATAATAATAATAATAATAATAATAATAATAATAATAATAATAATAATATAATAATAATAATAATAATAATAATAATAATAATAATAATAATAATAATAATAATAATAATAATAATAATAATAATAATAATAATAATAATAATAATAATAATAATAATAATAATAATAATAATAATAATAATAATAATAATAATAATAATAATAATAATAATAATAATAATAATAATAATAATAATAATAATAATAATGATGATGATGATGATAACAATAAAAGTATACGCCTGGAATTTCATCAAGTAATACTATATTTATAATTCTATCATAATAATATTATCAAACATTAAAGCCTAAATTAATGCATATATATTATAAAATAAATTTTTACTATTTTAGTTCAAACTGGAACAGGTATAATATATATTATATTTATATTATTATGTACATAAATTTTTTATATTGAAATTTTTTACTATATTATATAAGGGTTGACGATAACCAAGAAATCAAAATTTAAAGATGAAGCATTCAAATTTTTTGAAATTATGATAAATAGTACATATCCTTTCTATTCTTATGGTAATACTGCAATGACTGTATGGTTAAACGTTTTATTTTTTTTTAAATAAAAAAATTATATATTTATATTTTTATTAAAAAAAATTTTATTATTATTAATGCTATTATTAATAATTATTTATTTTATATTAATATATATACATACATATTAATATAAATTAGCCTGTTGAAGATGTCAGTGGATATATGTATATATTTATTAATACTAATATTATTATTATTTTGATGAATTGTAGTAATAGTTATACAGAAATTAATACTAAATGAAATTTTTATATTGTATTGTATTATATCATTATAACATTTTAAGATGTGCGAGTAATAATCAGAAAACTAAAATAGAGTTATGCAATTCATTATTAGATTTAGATGGAGCATATCCATATTATTACATAGAAAATAATAAAACTAATATAATTTATTTAAATCATACTTTTATTGGATATAATAGAGGAATAATAATAGATAATTTATTAAATAATGAAATGGCTAATAATAAATTTAAAGTTAAAGAATATTCATGTGATAATAGTGTAGATTTTAGTAAAAAAAAAATAACATATAATGAGGAATATAAAATTGAAGTTCCTATTAGTAATGATGAAGTAATTATATTAAAATCTATGAGAGATATTGAGAGCTTTTCAGTAGAACAAAATACAGAACAAGTTTGTTCAATATATGAAGATACATTTAAAAAAGCAAAACCAATGCAGGTATAATAATTATTATAAAAATTAGTTATTAATTAATATATATATATAATATTGTCAGTTAAATTAAACATTTTCTATTATTTTGTATTACTATTTTTATTATTTTTATTATTCTTTTATATTTCATTATTATCATTTTAGTTTCCATATACAAATTTGTAAGTTTTACATTTAAAATAATCATATTCAATAATTTTTTATAATGATTATTATTTTATTATATAAAATCTTTTTTATATTAATAAATATTAAAAAATAATTAATAAATTAAATAAATAAATAAATAAATATTTTTATGATTATTCTATATATAATAATAAAATAAAAAGTATGGAAACTAATAATTTGGATAGTAGAGGACCAATATCACTTTTTTTTGCACATTTATATTATAAACATAATGAAACAGAAGAAGGTTCATTACAAGATATAGTTAATGAATGTTGTGATATAATTGATGATTCTTTAATACCTTCCTGCAAAAATACAGATAAAATAATATTTTCAGTGGATGTTTGTGATGAGGCTAGACTAAAAATGAAAATAAATTATTTAAATTGTAAAAATGCTACACTTACTAATCTTCAAAGTGAAATTGATTGCGTATATATGCCTTTAAAGAACATATATGGAATAATTCTTATAATTTTTATAGTTGTATCTCTATTAATTAATATAGTATTCTCTATTATAATTATAAAGTATATTTTATTGAATTAATATAATAAAATATAAAATTATTATTTTATATTTATTACATTTTTTGAATTATATAATATTTTATTTGTTAATTTTTTATTTTTATTTCAATTTCTTTTATTTTATTTAAAAAAATATATTTCTAATGATTAAATAAATATAGAAATCGTGATGAGAGATGTATATATATATCAGGAATAAAACTCTTTATATATTTATTAATATCAAGTTTATTATTAAATATATCTATTTTTCTTTGGATTGGCAAAACAAATATGTTTAGATGCATTTTAAAAATATGGACAATGATATCAGCGGTATGATATGTATAAAATTTAAATTAAATTAAATAAATAATGAAATATAATGATTATATTATATATATATATTTAACATTTATTAATTAATAATACATTTTTGAAATAGATTTCTGGTTTTATTTGTACATCATCTTCAAAAATGGAAATGATTGTATCTACTTATTATAATGAAAAATTGTCTAATGTGTCTTTAAAATATAAAAATCAGTTTATTTATACTATAATGCCTTCATTTCAAATTATTTTTTTATTGTTATGGACATTTACTCAAACAGGAACAGAGATAAAAACAATAAATATAAAGAATGTTGGAAATTATGAATATACATCATGTTCAACTGGAATTGAGATACTTTTAAAATTTATATTCATTATAGACTTTGTTTTATTGTTTTTCTCAATTACTATATCATATAGAGGAAGAAATAGTATGTTATTAATATATTTATAATAATTAATAATATATAAATAATATAATATTATAATTATACTATGAAAAATATATTTTAAATTAACTTTTTTACTATTTTATATTTTAATTATTAATATATATAATAATTGTTGTTAATTTAAGTACCTGATGAATTTAATGATGTATATTTTTATATTTATATATTTTTTTATTATTATAATTTTTTAATATAATATAAAAATTTTTATACTGATTATAATTAAAAAAAAAATTTTTTTTTATATGATTATATATATAGTCAAAAAAAATATTTGTAACATCAATAATGTTTTTATTTCAGGTAACTATTTATATATTTAATATCTCTTTATTAAATAATTATTATAATATTCACTGATACATTAATAATTTTTTTATAATCATTTTATATATTAAGATAATTTTATGTTATATAGCCATTTTTTATTCAATAAAAAAATTTCTTCTTTATATTGTTTTATATATTATTGTTATAATTTCTACTATCACAAATATTGTATTTATTGGATCAAAAATATTAATTATATATGGTGTAGAAGAAAGTTCACGAAAAACATCAATAATATATGTAACAAATAAATCTAATCCCAATAATAACATTAATATTAATATTAATAGTAATATAAGTAATAATAATAATAATAATGATAATGATAATGATAATAAGAATATTAGAAAAAATAGTATTAGCATCAGTAAAATAAGTAGTATTATCCCTAGTAAGAAAAATAGTATTAGCATCAGTAAAATAAGTAATATTATCCCCAGTAAGAAAAATAGTAAAAGTAGTAAAAATCATAATGACGGAAATAATAGTAATGTTAATTCTTATATTGCGGAAAGGAGAATGAGTTCGATGAAATTCGATCCAAATATAGTAATATAAACTACAAAATCAATATTTTAACCATTTTTAATATTAATATAATTAATATTTTAAGCTTAATATAAAATATTTTAATTAAATATTAAATACATTAGCTAATATTTTTAAAAAGTTTCTATCTTATAAATTATTAAAATAATATATAAAAATGAACAATATATTATATATATTTCAAATAAAATTTTAAAAAAACATTTAATATATTAAAAATAAAAAACTAATAATTATAAATTTCATTTCATTTTATTATTTTGGTTATTTATGATTTTTAAATATTCAGAGTAATAATTTTTTAATATAATGATGTTGATGTTGATATGGCATATAAAAAGATATTGAAAAAAAAATTTCTTTTAACTTTTTTTTCAATATAAATTATTTTTTCCATTTTTCCATTTTTCAATTTTACAATAAATTTTTTTTTAAATTTTTAAGAAATTTTTATGATTTTCAATTTTTAAAATATAATATTGAACTAAATTTAGTTTATTTTTTTTTAATTTTGGTATTAATATTTAATCATATATAATAAAATAGTAAAAGTAGGATTATTTTTAAGGAAAATAATAAAAAAGCTTTCAAAATTATTTTTTTTATCATATGTTGTTTTTTTTTTCATTAATAATTGATAAGCATATATTGATGTATTTTATATATTTATTGTTTCATTTTAATATTAAATATTAATTTATGATTAATTTATAATTAAAGTTTTGATTAATATATGTATAAATATATTTTTTCCTTATTAAATATAAACTTTAAAAATTGTAAATTTTTTTATAATATATATGTATTTTTCATTAATATATTAAAAAAAATTTTTTTTATCGTAAATCATAAAGTGCATAATATATAGGATTATTATATATAATATATAATATATATATGATAAAAAAATAATAGAAATGTTTAATAACAATAAAAGATATATAATTTTTACAGTATAGATAAAATAACAATATAATATTATATATATTTAAATATTAGAATGAAACTTGCTAATTAATTGCTTAACGGAACTTTTAAAAGACAAAGGAATTAAAAAAAAGAAAAAAGAAATGAAAAAAAAATTTTATCTAATAATTAAATTTATATATATTTCAATATTAATTTCTAAAATAGTTGTGTTATGTAAAAGTCAATTAATAAAAAATGATAAAGAAAAACCAGTAAATTTTGTATTAGATACTTATGATAAAAATGATAATCGTATAAATAGATATCCTTTAACATTTAACTATCAAACGTATTTATTTAATGAATATTATGATCTATTATCATTGTATGTGATAATTTATATTTTAAAAAAAAATTCGTTAATAAAAAAAAAAAAAACTATAATAATAGAATTTAAAAAATTATTAGTATATAATTGTAATTTTTTTTAAATAAATAATGTTATTTTTTATATTATAAGGTCAAATATTAAATATATAATTATTTGTACTGAAGAAGATATTGATAAAAAGGAAGATGAAAAAAAAACTTTATTATTTTGGAATACTTCAACAGAGATGGTATTTGTTTCCACAGGTATTTATGTTAATGCTTTTCCTGTTTGGTATAATTTAGAAAAAGAAAAACATGAAAAAATTTATTGTCTTCGAATTGATTCAATGGGATGGTAATATTAATCAATATCAATGTTAATCTATTATAATATATCATTTAAATTTTTAATTTTCTTTATTAATTATCATCATAAATATTATTATTATTATTATTATTATTATTATTATTATTATTATTTTGTTAATAAAAGGTATGAAAATGCTTTTGCAAAAATATGTGATAATAATGGTTTATACCCATGCCCTGATTTAATACTTATTGGTACAGGACAAGTAAGGTTTTTCAGTATAATGAAAGAATTTAACATAATATATATATGTATAAAAAAAAAGATAAAATTTATGTTTTAATATTAAAAATGTTAAAATTTTGGTAATATTAAATAATAATAAGTTAACTGTTAGATATAATAATGATGAAATCCTTAATTTAAATAAATATTTAATAAATTATTATAAAAAAACGGGAAATTATATGGAAACACTAATAAATAAATATTCATCATATGACTGTAAGTTCTAAATTATTTTTGTTATAAAATTATAAAGACTTCTCAATAATTGAATAAAAATATTAATTATGAATAATAAATAATAAATAATAAATAATAAATAATAAATAATAAATTATAAATAATAAATAATAAATAATAAATAATAAATAATAAATAATAAATAATAAATAATAAATAATAAATAATAAATAATAAATAATAAATAATAAATAATAAATAATAAATAATAAATAATAAATAATAAATAATAAATAATAAATAATAAATAATAAATAATAAATAATAAATAATAAATAATAAATAATAAATAATAAATAATAAATAATAAATAATAAATAATTAATAATAAATAATAAATAAATAATAACTGTAAAATTTTAGACCGTGTAAATAATAATTGGATAGCTATACCATTAGCCGTAGATTTCAGAGTTTTTAGGTTTAATATAACAACATTTGATTATTGCATAGAAAAAGGATATAGTGATCTTCACTATCCACCCGTAATAATATTAATATATTTTTATTGTTATATAATGAAATAATTAAAAATATATATATATATATATTTAATGTTCTATTTTAATATATATAATATCATTAATAATATATAAAAATAGCCATTAAGTGATTATTGGTAGATATACTAAAAATAAATATATAAAATTTTTTATTTTATTAAATATATAAATACTAATGTATCTTAAAAATACATACATCATACATATTATAATATTTTTATGTAGGGGTGAAGATTACAAGAAAACTGTATATTAACATTTATAGATAATAAACATTAATTTAAAACATTTAATTTAAAAATATAATTAAATTGTAAATATATTTATATTATATGATATATATATATATTTAGTGGACTTGGGAAAAAGCATTTGAATATGCAAACATACTTACTGAATGTCTAGAAAGACCTGGATTTAAATTAGTTAATGGTTATTATGAAGGTAATATTATCTAAAATTTTCTAATTTAATATATTGAAATAAAATATTAAAATCTTACATATATAGATTTTAGATTTTTCGTTTCTTTATGTCAATCACTTAATATACCTGTTATTACTGAAAGTGATGAAGAAATTAAAGAATGCGGATTTAGAAATCCAGAATATATAGAAAAATTATCAATATTAAAAAAAATAACCAGTACTAAAGCAGTAAATATTATATATATTATTTATTAAAACAACAATTAACAATTATATATTTATAATAATTAAAAAAAAAAAAAAAATTTCAATTAATAAATAAATTAATTAATTATAATAAGATTGAAATGTGGTTAGATATGGATAGTGTAAATCAATGGAAAAAAAATCCATATCCACGATCTGTTGAAGAACAACCTAAACTTAAATATGATGAAAATATTATTACACAAGAACAAGTTGTTTATGGAATGTGTTATGATAATTTGTATAGTTTTGTAAGTTTAATAAAAAACAATAACAATATAAATAAATGAATAAAAAAAAAAATCTATTGAATTAATAATAAAAATATTAATCTTAATCACAACAGGAATATCCAGAACTTAAATATTCTGTAAATTGAAAATTATATATTTTAATTTTTATTAAACAAAAATTATTAATATATTACTATATAATGTAGTTATTAATATTATAATAAATTAATTAAAATTTACATATATAAATTATTAAATGATTATATAGTATCTTCCTGGTTCTTCATCATGTATATAACACATATTATAAAGAATTAATATATTCAAATAATATTAAATATTAATATATATATTTTTAATAAATATTACAATAAAATTATGTATTAATATACAATAGTTCTTGGAGGTTTAGGTATAAAAATTATTTTTTTAAGGAAGACAATAAAAATATACCATATATATATAAATTAATTATAGATTTTTATAAAATAATGAAATAATAATTAATTTAAAACAAAATAAAATCTCTATATTTATATTTAATTATATTAAGGATTAACAATTACTACAAAATCGAAAATGCCTGATGAAGCGTTCGATTTTATAGAAATATTAATTAGTGAAGATTATCCATATTTTACTGAATGTAATATTTCTATAACGGTATGAATATATATATTTTTATAATTATTTTATTTTATTATTATTATTATTATTATTATTATTTTATTACATATACATATATTAAAATTAATTATTTTTTTATAATATTATTTAAGCCATTTGAAAATATCTATGGAACTAGGTATTAAGTTTTAACATTAATTATATAATAATAATAACAATGAAAAAAAAAAAAATAGAAATAATTAATTATAATAAATTACTATAATTGTGATATATTATAATTCTTATTTATTTATTATTTATTATTTTTTTTTTTATTTAATTATTTATTTATATACTATTTTTTTAATCATTAAATGTAGATGTAAAAGTGTAACACAAAGTTCAAAAAAAGATCTTTGTAATTCAGTATTAAGTCTAATAGGAACTTATCCATATTATTATATTTATAATAATGTTACAAACATTATTTATTTAACACATATTAAGATTGATGATTATACACGAGGAATGACTGTGAATAATAATTCATTAATAAATACATCTATATTCAATGATGAATTTAAGGATAAAATATTTATATGTGATGAAGAAGCAAATTTTGACAATAGCAAAATTACATATTATGATAAATATAAAATTGAAGTACCTATTAATAATAAAAATAATAAAATAGTATTAAAATCAATGACTGATATGATTGGGAATACTATTGAACAAACTCAAGAAGAAATATGTTCTATTTATGAAGAAACAATGAAACAAGCAAAGCCAGTACAAGTAATTAATAATGATAATAATATTATTATAAATTATTATTATTATTTTATAATCAATATTTTTAAATTTAATAAATATAATATTTATAATATAAATGATAATATTATCATTTATTATTAGTTTCCCTATGGAAATTTGTAAGTTTTAACATATGTAATAGTATTTATAATAATTATAATCTTAACATACATAAATTATATATTATATTATATGTTATATTATAACTATTTACAAGTTTTTTTTTTTTTTTTTTACAATATGTATTAATAATGATCTATAAATTTTTATAATTAATATATAAAGTAATGAATTAATTCAATTACAGGAGAATGCACCAATACCTCTTTTATTTGCCCATCTTTATTATAAACATAATGACACAGAAGAAGGTTCATTTGAAGCTATAATTAATGAATGTTGTGATATTATTGATGATTCTTTAAAGCCATTTTGTACAAATGTTTTAAATAAAAAAATATCATTTGGTAAATGTATTTCTTCAACTCAACAATTGCCTATTATTTATGAAAATTGTATAATTACTAATGATACAAATTTATATCCTGAATATGTAAAATGTCCTTTTATACCCTATACAAATTATAAAGGAATAATTATTGGTATAACAAATGCTATTTGTATAACAATAGAAATAATCTTTTTGATATATATAATATCGAAGTATAGAATTTTTTATATAAATTTGATTAAAACAAAACAAAACAAAAAAAAAATATGGTTTCATTTAATTAATTTTTATATATAAATTTATATTTATAATTAATATAACAATAAGTTTACATAATTTTCATGTTGGAATTTTAAAATTTTCATTATTTTTAAATATATCGAGTATTATTTTGTATATCTCTTTTGGTTTTTGGATTGGAGAAATTTTAAATTATAAATGTATTATAAGAGTATGGTTAATGATTATTGGAGTAAGCAAGCATATTTTTATATCATATATATATATATAATTACAATACTTTTAAAATATATATATATATATAAAACTTATATATAAATATAAATATAAATATAAATATAAATATATATGTAATGTATTATATTTATTTAGATTACTGGTTTTATTTGTTCCTATTCGGTTAAAAATGATCTTATTGTATCTATATATAATACTAATAGTATTACAAAAATGGATTATAAGGATACAGGATATTTTATGTACTTAATACTGCCAATAATTCAATTTATTCTATTAATATTATGGTCTTTTACTCAATCGGGAACTGAAATAAAAAATATATATATAAAAAATGTTGGATCATATCCATATACTGTATGTTCTAATGGAAATGTACTTATTATGATTCTTATTTTTGCTATTGATTTTTCTTTAGTAACATTATCTTTATTAATATCTTTTAGAGGAAGAAATAGTAAGTTTTTTTTTTTTTTATAATTCATTATTTATATTGAAAGTAAAAATATATAATGATATTAATGATATTAATATCAAAGAAAAAAAAAAAAAAAGAAAAAAATGAAAATAATATTTAAAAAATTATTATTTTTTTTAAAAATAAAAAATTTTCTCTCTCTCTTTATATATATATATATATATATTAAACAACAAAGTACCTGATGAATTTAATGAGGTAGAAAAAAAAATATATATTCAATAATTAAATCATTGCTTTTCAAAAATAATATTAATTTTTTTTTTTTAACCTATTAATACTTTCTATTAGTCTAAAAAAACCTTTGTTGCTTCAATTATATCAGTTATTCAAGTAAAAAAATTTTAAATTTTAAATATTTTTTTTTAATTTATTAAAAATATTACAAAGGAAAAAAAATATTTAATAATAATTCCTCCTCCTTTTTTTTTTTTTTATTTTATTTTTTTCATTGGTAATATATATACTTTTTAATAATATCAAAATAGTTAATATCGTGTTATGTCGCTATTACATATCAAATAGAAAATACAGATATTGAACTGTTTATGTTGATAATTAATGCTTCTTTCTCCTTAATAATTAATTTAATTTTCATTGATTTCAAACTTGTAATAAAAGGAATTATTGCTAAAATTTCAAAAATATTCCATCGAGGATTGATAAATAATAATATAGTAGTATATACTCATGTAAATGATTCAATGAATTCAAACACTTTTATTAGTTTAAATTAAAAAATTATTTATATCAAAAAAGACAAAAAACTTATTAATATATTAAAATAATATATTATTTATGTTTTATATTATATTTTGAAAAACAATACTAAACGGATTATTTTCCTATTTCTATCATAACAAATCTAATATTAAAAATTGATTATATATTATAAATAAATAAATAAATAAATAAATAAATAAATAAATAAATAAATAAATAAATAAATAAAAATTTTTAATTATGAAATTAAAAATTAATATATTGTAGGAAAATTTTACGATTTCTTTTGGTTGTATTTTGTAAATATATTATAAATATATTTTAAATATATTATAATTATATTATAATATAAATAATAAAAAAGATATATTGTCATCTTTGATTTTTTTTATTTTAGTGTTGTAATGTAACATTACTATTAATAAAATAACAAAATTAATTAACAAGAAAAAATAAACAAATGTAAAAAAAAAAAAAAAAATAAAAAGACAAAATGGGAGTAAATAAATGATATATATATGTTGATTTTTTATATTAAAAGCCTTACTTGATAATGTCTTTTTTTTTTTTTTTTTTTATTATTCTAATATGCTTAAAGTAACTTATTTTTATTTAATTATTTATTTTTTATGGGGAAAGGTTATTTTTTTTTATTATTGTAACACCATTGCAAATCATTAAAAGAATGCTTTTATAATATATGGAAATCTATTTAAATAGAATATATTGTAATGAATAGTAATAAATAGTAAAATATAATACATTAATATTTTATGATTACCAAAAGTATATAATAATATTGGAATAAAATAATAAATAAATATTTTATTATAATAAATAAATAAATAAATAATTAAATAAATAAATAAATAAATAAATAAATAAATAAATAAATAAATAAATAAATAAATAAATAAATAAATAAATAAATAAATAAATAAATAAATAAATAAATAAATAAATAAATAAATAAATAAATAAATAAATAAATAAATAAATAAATAAATAAATAAATAAATAAATAAATAAATAAATAAATAAATAAATAAATAAATAATAATAATAATAAAAATAATAATAAATAAACTTTAATATTATTTAATTATTGTTAATTTTAAATTTTATATGAATAATATAAAAATATATAAAAGCAATAAATTAATTAATACATATAAAGTATTAAATTTTTTATTTTATGATAAAAAAAAAAACTTTAAATTTTTATTTGGTTAATTTATTATTATTATGTCATTACAATTATGATTATATTGTATTATATAATATAATATATTGTATTATATTATTTGTGAATATTTCTATAAAATAAAATATATTAATGTATAAATAGAATACAATTAAATATATTATTACCAAATTGAGAATTAAAAACATAACAAAAAAAAATAATAAATTAATTAATAAATTAATAAATTAATAAATAAAAAATTTTATATAAATATGTATAATTCACTACTAAATAATATTTTTTTTTTTAAAACTTATCACTGTTTAAATATAATAGTAAATAAATAGTTTAAAATGTCATTCCCAAACGTTGAAGGTCAAACTGTTCCAAGTGTTACTTGGGTACACAGAGTTAATAACCAATGGTGCAAACTCACTTCTGATGAAGTTTTCAAGAACAGAAGAGTTGTTGTTTTCTCACTTCCAGGTGCTTTCACTCCAACTTGTTCTTCTTCTCACCTTCCACGTTATGAAGAATTAGCTGACACAATTAAGAAGGCAGCTAATGTCGATGACATTTACTGTATTTCTGTTAACGATACTTTCGTTATGTAAATATTTTTTTTATTTTATTTTATATAAAATAATAATAATAAATAAAATAAGCAACTTTTTATAAATATTCTTTTAAAACTTTTTATTAAATAAATATTTATATTTTTAATTATTATTTAGAATTTAATTTAAGTAATTTAAAAAATTAAAATGAAAAGATAAATATATATATTAAAAAAATAATAATAAATCTAATATTATTTTACTTTTATTTTTTTTAATTTTTAATACAAATATTAAAATATATAAAAATAAAATAATAAATTAGGAATGAATGGGCTAAGGATCAAGGTATTGAACATGTTAAACTTATTCCAGATGGTAATGGTGAATTTACTGAAAAGCTTGGCTTTTTAGTTGATAAGAAGGATTTAGGTTTTGGTAAGCGTTCATGGAGATACTCCATGTTTGTTGATAATGGTGTCATTAAGAAGCTTTTCTGTGAACCAGTTAAAGAAGGTGATCCATTTGAAGTTTCTGATGCTGATACAATGCTTGATTACCTTGCTCCAAACACTAAGAGACCACAAGTTTGTACTATCTTCACTCGTGTTGGTTGTCCATACTGTGCTAAGGCTAAAGCCCTTTTACAATCAAAGGGACTTCGTTATGAAGAAATTACTGTTGCTCGTAAGGGTCTTACCTCTAGAACTTTAAGAGCTGTTGCTAGTAGATCTACCGTTCCAGTTATTTTCATTGATGGTAAATTAATTGGTGGTAGTGAAGAATTAGAAAAATACTTTGCTTAAATTATCCAGTGATAATTTGAAATAATTATATATATAATTTATATATAATAAAAAAAACCTTTCCTAAAAGAATTAAACGAATAATCGTTGCTAAAATAATATGATTTATAATTTTTTTTCGAAAAAATAGAATTATAAATTCGAGATAAAAAGAAGAAAATATAATAATAATATCTTTAAATTAAAGAAAAAAAAATAAGCAAGCAAGTTAAAAAAAATAAAAAAAAAAAATTTGTAAAAAGTGTAATTAAAAAATATGCAAATAATAAAAAAATAAACATATTAAATAAAAGAAAAAAAAAAAAAAAAAAAAAAAAAAATTATATTTTTTTATTATTATTATTTAATTTAAAAAGTATATGTGCCATCTTTTTTTATTGTATTTTTTTACAATTTTATTTATTTAATATCTTTTAATAATTATTATTATGGTTAAAAAAAAAAAAAAAGTGTCATCTATTATAGTTATTAATTTTTTTTTCCTTTTGTTTATTTTATTTTATTATTTGATATGCCATCTTTTTTTTTTTTTTTTTTTTTTTTTTTTATTTTATAATATTATTAGTATTATATATTATATTATTCTATTATATTAATTATATTTATTATAAATGAAAAATCATGTCATTTTAAATATATATGAATCTAAGAATAAATCGAAAAATAAAATATTTTTATAGTCATTTAAATATAAAAAATAAATTAAATACAATTTAAATATTTTATTTTTTTTTATTTTAATAAATTAATTTTTTAATTTAATTCTTTAATTAAATAATATATTTAATATATATTTATAATATAATATAATTTAAATGTTTAAATAGTACTTTATTAAAATCTATATATTTTATATATTTATTATTATAATATATTATAATATATTATATATATTAAATATATTAACTATACAGATTTAAATTTTTTATGTACGAAGTATGTATTATATATGTATAAAAACAAAAAAGGCTTTTAATAATTGGATTAAATATAAAAATTTTAAACAATATCAACACTTTAAATCTATTAAAAGTTATATATTTTCAATATTTTTTTTTATATTTTTATATTTTTATATTTATTTATATGATTAATATGATTAAAAAAAAATTAACTTTTTTTTTATTATTAGTTTATAAAAATATTATTTTATTTAATCATAATTTGAATTATATGATTTTTATTATTAATACTAATATATTTTTTTTATAATTTTTATGTATATATTTGCGTTTTAATTGTTATAAATATTTTTTATTTTCTAAAAAATTTTTTTTTTTTAAATGTATCTTTTTTATTGTTATTACTTTTTTTTTTTATATTTGTATTTTATTTTCTTTTAATTTATTATTATTATTATTACTTTCTTTTTCTTTTTCTTTTTTTCTTTTTCTTTTTTCCTTTTTTTTTCTATTTTCTTTTTTCTTTTTTCTTTATTTAAAGTTCATCTCTTTCTATAACCTTTTCTT